>JAULKK010287481.1:0-13682 GCA_032355705.1 Rubia peregrina
CAAAGGAGATCGGTACCCGCTGGTGCATATCTGAAAGGGGAGCCAAAAAAATTTCCGGAGAAGAAGCAGAGACAAAAATGGAAAGAAGAAATGTCGGGAGAGCAGAAATTTCCAGAACGAGTGAAAGAGGAGCTGCCTTTAGAAGAGGGACTCAAGAATGTTGGCTTGAAAAGAAAGCGATGACGGGAGGTTTGTTGCTAAAGCAAGCGAAGAACGAGAACGTCGACAATTGCTAAAAGAGAGATCTATGCCTGAGAAGAAGGGTAATGCAGTGAAAACAAAAAAAAACTAAGGTGCGGATTTGAAAGGTATGGCAGAAAAAAATGTTGGAGAAGAAGCCGAGCCAAAAATGGAAAGAAGAAACGCCGGGAGAACGGGAATTTCCAGAAAAAGAGAGAGAGGAGCTGCCTTGAGAAGAGGGACGCAGGAATGTTAGTTGGAAAAGAAAGCGGCGACGAGAGGATATAGGCAGTAGGGGTGCCAAATTTGTTTTTGAAATAAAACAAGATACTAATACTGCTTTGATACCATGTCAATGTGAATTCCCCTTGGGTTAGGGTTTAGATTACTGAGTAAAAAATAGAGTATATGAGGAACATAAAGGTAAATATCTAAACCCTAATCTAGTATCTAGAATATTCTATAATAATAGTTTTCAGTTTCAAATATTACATTAAAAGTTAAAAGAAACTTGCTCTTAATATATACTCCATATTAAAACTTCATAAAGATCTAGTTCTGTTAATATATACTCCACCATTCCCACTCTAAATTACTTATTTACTTTTTCACGGTCTTCAATGAGCATGTTTCACCATAAATATCTCTAATTACATATAACAATGACGTATAAAAAATTGATATAGAAAAATAGTTGTTAAAACAAATCAAACAATATCTCTCATGATAATTTATTACTTATATATTATTGTATATTTATGGCCAAAGTTTACAAAATTTTAATCTCAAAAAGTAAATAAGCAATTTAGAATGAGACGGAGGGGGTACTCCATAGTTTTTAAAAGGGCAAACACCTGCAGGGGCTCCTGAACTATCACCACCGTTCACCTTTCGTCCCTCATTTTTTGAACACTTTTGACCCCCTCAACTCAAGAAACTATTGAGTCATGGCCCTTCCGTCAGGTCAAAGCGTTAACTCTAATTTCCCTCCATTAATTGAGGGTAAAAATGAATTTTCATTTTTTACAAGCCCAGTCTCCTACATCCTTTTCTATTTAATGACCATCCCCTTCTTTTAATAATTAAAACCCAGACCATCCCCCATCTTTTAACAATTGAAACCCAGCCCTAATATTTTTCTTAATTAAAATCCAACCCCACCGCCCGCTTCTTCTTCTTCTCCGACATACCTATGACCTCCGCCGCTCCCGCGCCACCCCTACACGTCTACATTCACTCTTGTCGTCGACATCACCAGCATCATTCTCAATTACATACTGCTCAGCAACAAAATCGTGACCTGGTGTCTCTATTGGGATCAAACTCACAGAAACTGTATCATGTCCTATTGTTCCATCATGCCAAGATTCTTGTATAGACTTCTTTAGTACATGCAAAGAGCTAGTAGATAAACTTGATTCTGCAAGACCTTTATTTTCCACATCTTCATCGTCTGCATCAAATGAAATGAGAAACGTTCTGCCGCTCCCGTAACTAAAATGAGAAACCCCAGATATTGAAACCCAAAACTCACAAAAATTAAAACCCAACAACCCAGAAATTAAAAACCTAAGCCTTCTGCCATCTTTCATTTTTTTCTCTGTACAATTAGCCCAGACACCAAGCCCAGTCCTAGAAACCTTGGATTTTTTGAAGCGATGAGAGACGGCTAAGAATGAGGCAGAGAACAAAGTGAAGAACGAGGTCGACGGTGAAGCCTTCCGCCGTCTTTCGTCTTCCCTCTACGCAATTGGCCAAGACACCGAGCCTAGCCCAGAAACCTTTGGATTTGCTGAATTAGAGAGATACGATGCTGAACGAGGAGGAGAACAAAGTTGACACTGAAGCAGTTGATGTTGGAGCGACGGGATACGTTGAAGATCGAGCGAATTCCGATTGACATTCAACACATAAATGGTAGTGGAAAAAAGAGAAAAGAGAAAATAAAAGAGGAAAAAGAAAAGAGAAAAAAGGAGAAACGGAAAAAGAAATAAATGTGAAATTCCTATTTTATCCTTAAAATTAAGGTTTTGACTAACACATGACGCTTTGACCGGATAGAAGGATTATGATTAAGCATTTTTGGTAGTTGAGGGATCAAAAGTGTTCAAAAAAAATAGATGAGGGGTGAAAGGTGAACAATGGTGATATTTCAGGGGCCCTTGAAGTCGTTCGCCCTTTTTAAAAAGTCTAAAATAAATCATACGAAGTACACACTAGACTCAAAGCTAGTAATACTATTTCCATCACGAACAAAATGACACATTTTTTATTTTTAGAAGTCAAATAAATTAATTTTCGATTATTAATATCTTTATTTATATGTGTAAAAAATTGAAAAATAAAAATTGAAAAATATATGTTATGATGAATTTAACACATAACATAATAATAGTTTTGTATACATAATAATAGAATTTAATGGTCAAAGTTTATTCAGTTTGATTTCCAAAAGTTAATATATGTAATTTTTTATGGGTCGGAAGTAGTATTATATTAACATAGGAGCAATGCCGGTCAAATAATATCTACTCCCTATGTCCCAGCTCAACTTGGAGAGAGAAAGAGGAAGTTTTTTATAATAATTTTATTTAGATTATTTAATGAGTTAGGGTAACATGTCGGTCAGGTTGAGCTATTATTTTTGGCGGCGGTGGCCTATGGGTTAGTTTGGCCTAGAATTTAAGACAAAATGTAGTCAATTAATTAAAATAACGGACAATGTTTGTTAAATAAGAAAATAAAGTGTACAGTGCACATTCAGTTGAGATATCTCAAATAGGAAAGAGTGCAAATAGAGTTGGGATAGAAGGCGTAATATGATGAGAAAAACTCATGCGAGACCGTCACCATAACTTATGATGAGACAATGAATTAAGCAGAGTTTTAAAAATTACACAAAGTACCCCATGCTACCTCTCATCTTTAAATAATGGTATTTAGATCTTCCGTTTCACCATAAGAATGAGTGAGACCGTATTCCTCAGTATATGCATAATATGATATGAGTATATAAGTGAAATTTCAAATTTGGATCGAGGACTAGAATTTGGCTCCATTTCATGAAGTAGAGTGTGCAACCATAATTATTAATGAGGAAAAGTGCAAGAAAACCTTGTACTCATTTGTCTTAGTGTGCTTGCCTAATGTTGTTGATGTATAAACTAAGAGCTTAAGTTACCTTTTAGTGTTAGTTTAAAAGTGCTTAATTATAATTAGACTAAGAAAGCTTTAAAGCTACATATATGATTAAAAATAAGCCAAGCTAGTCCCTCATGAAAAAGTGGCCCCACACATAATTAAGAAGATTCCAACCCAACACATGATCCCTTCTATGAGAGGGTCACCATTCGGCACAAGGCAAAGGAGTGACTCTGTGAGAGAGAGAGATGAGATGTTCTAATTTTACTTCTCAAACATCAAAATCATTTTTGGTGGTCTTAATATGTTCATGGATCACTCTGTGTGTGTGTGTTTAAATTTTAATTCCGTATTTCTGTTTGGTAAATACATGTTATTGCAATTAACTATTTGCTGTATCATTTTGTTTGTTTGTTTGATTAATTATTTATATTATTTGTTTAGTTTTGTAAATTATGTTTGAAAAATAATATTTAGCCACTGAGAAAGTCTCCCGTTAGACCGACTAACGGTTAGACGAATCATAGAAAATCTCACTTTAATAGCTTTTAGGGTCAAATTATAATTATTTATGTATTACAATGCATTTTTAGAAAATTTCAAAGTTACAGGAAGTTCACTGCAATACACAAAAACAAACATAAAATCACTCCACTAATTACATCAATTTTAAAATGACCACTTTTAATGGTTAGCCAGTGTAGAGCAAGACTTTGTACTAGTTGTTAGTTATATTTAAAAATATAAAAAATATGCTCTCATTAAATTTTTTACTTCAGTTGTAAAATTAACTTTTTTCAGCTAATCAATTATCATTTTGACCTGTCTACCAAAATGAAAAGGTAAAATTTTAAAGTCACTTAAAATATTTCTTATCAATATTATCCTCTGTATCTATCAATTTTATAGTTTTACTGAAATTTTGTTTGCATTCATGATAATTAGAAGGTTAGAATTGGAAAATACAATTTATGAAAAATTCATTGTGAAGTTTAACTTTTAAAATCATAGCTTTTATCTTAAACATTATGTTTTGCAACTTAAATATGGTACATTTAAAACATTAATTTTATTTTTATATTCAAATTCAACTTATAATGTGCTTAGTTAAAATGTATAATATTCAAATCAAAATGCACAATATCTAAATTTTAAAATATTATAACTACTCTCTCCATTCCAGTAAAAGACATAATTACTATTTTTGCCTATCCCAACAGAATTGTTATAGTTTGACTATTATATTAATGGCAAGAAAATGTATTTGAAATAGTCAAAATATTCTCTTTTAATTTACTAGCTTTTAGATTCCAAAGTACCTCTTCTTTTCCACACTTACATCTTGCAACATCATTCTATTAAAAATAATAAACCAAAAGTAATTTATCATTTCAAATAAGATGAAGAAAATACTCTATTACTCATGTATAGAATATTTTTCACAAGAAAGACTCATACAAAAATTGCCTCATCCTAATGAAATAGGATTTTAAGGATTAAAAGGATGTTGACCGGTAATTATGCGATGGTGAAATTATATTTTTTAAGAAAATTTAAACACAACGTTTGAGGGATGAGCTGACTTCTGGGGACAAAAGTATTGATCAACTAATAATCATCACTGAAGGTGTCGGATGAAAATGAAAAGAAAAAAGAAAAAATGATAATGTTCATTTGGATTGTGTAATACATGATGATGCCCTCTTCCATTATTCCGTTTGAGTGAGAATGTAATCCTCCCCCGTAGGGATTAAATTACCCCTCAATCATTGCACACTGTTCAATACACATATTTGATCGTTAATATGTTTACCTACGTATAATAACGATAAATAAAAAGTTGCTTTTTAGAAACTCTTATTGCGACGAATTCAACAATATCACATACGATAATATTATTTCTTATATATCTATTTAAATGTGCAATCAAACTTTGATAAAGAATAATGCCATAAAGTAAGTGAGTAATTTAAGGTGGGACAGAGGGAGTATACTCCGTACGTCCCAAGATTATTGGCCTATTTACATTTTCAAAATCAAACTTAGTAAACTTTGACCCTAAATAAAATTTAATATATGTATAATAAAAAATATTATGTGAGATATTGATAAATACATATTAACATCTATTTTTAAATATTAAAATTTTATGCAAAAATATTATATATAGTTAGAGCTATTAACGATCAAATATGATTATTAAAAATCGTAAAAAAATACATTGATCAATAATTATACGACGGGGGAGTAATACCCAAGGGAGGGAATTCAGAATTGTCGACGACAGTAAACTCAACCCCACATCCTCATCCCCTCCTTGCTAGGGAAACGTCTGTTTCACCCTGTCTGTAATCTTATACGTTGTGCATTTCCCCCTCTTTCCTTTTACTCCGCATTATACGTGTTGAGACAAAATACTCATTTCATCATTTTATACTCCCTCAATTTCACTAGATGTGATACATTTTGTTTTTGGTTTTTTCTTTCTTGGATTTGACACACTTTTTTTTATAGAAAAATTCTTTTAATTTCATCCACTCATTCTACTTTTCTCTTTTGAAATTTAATTTTATCAACTTATTTCATTCACTTAAATCCAAGTACGTAAGACTATGATGTAACATCGAACAAAACGGAGGTAGTAATTGATGTCCAATTTGATGATTTATTACATAAAACATACAGCACCTCAT
This sequence comes from Rubia peregrina, assembly GCA_032355705.1. NCBI lineage: Eukaryota > Viridiplantae > Streptophyta > Magnoliopsida > Gentianales > Rubiaceae > Rubia > Rubia peregrina. Next base: position 6,015 of record JAULKK010287481.1, read on the forward strand.
TTGTCATTCTTTACATTCATTACTAATTGCTCATTCTTTAACAAATTATTAGAGTCACACACTTTGATAATGAAAATCATGACTCTACTATGGAATTGGAGTAGGGTTAGCTTGATCAGTTCAGTTAAGTTTTCATCTAAAAATCATGGCTCTAATATGGGATTAGAGCAGGGTTAGCTTGATCTATTCAGTAAACGTATGTTTTATCTATTCACCCCGGATCTCTGTCTGTTTATGTTTATTCGATGAATGATACTATTGTACATGAGTGAGCGTGTTAAATGTCTTACATTGATAATTAACAAAGTTATTACTTAATATATAAAATTATGGGTCACCTTTATATAGTACCAATTAATTTTATGATAGAAGCCACGATTCTAATGAAATTCATTTGGAATGATCTTTACTTATATAAGTACATAAAATTAATATGTTAAATATCAAATGGAAAAAAATTCAACATGCCACTTTACCTTTTAACTTAAAAATGTATTATTATAATTTAGATATTATATTTTATAAGTTAAAACATGTAATAAGGTGTTTTGAGTGTGAAAATATAAGAAATATTATACACAAATTTAAACATTTATCATTATATATACTTAATTTAAAATTAAAATTTATTGTTTAATATAACTATATAAGTTTAAAAATATAGTGGACTGTCCCTAATTCAAGGACCTAATTTAAGGATAAACTACATGGCAGAAGACTTCCTCTTGAGGAGAAGAGATGAAAAAGTTCCCAGTGAACTGAACGTATATTATGACAAATTTGGAACGCATATCTACAGAATGTTAGGACTATCAATCTGGTAAATCACAAATATTTTCATAATTCTGTACATGGTATCAGAGCTTTAGGGCTTTTGTAAAAAAAAAATCCACCGAAAAAAAATCACCCATCCTGTTTTTTTCCCAGTGTCGTCAATTCTGCTTCCGGAGGCATTCGACCTCCCTTCCGCAGCATACAATCGATTGCCAACATCTACTCCGGACTCCTTTAGATTTGGAATGTCCACTTCGACGCGATTGACATTGAAAACTTTGTCGGCGCTGGATTCCACCTCGACGCTGTCAATTGGTTCCCACTTCGGACAGACCCACCATGGTCCAATCGTTTCTCACTACTTGAAAACAGGTACAAAGGAACCGGTATACCCACACTGGTTGTCCCAAACAGGTGCTAGAAATAGCATATACACCGGTTACGGGGAAAAATAAAAAAAAATACCGGTGCCTATGAATAATCCTGGCACCGGTTCTCTAATTACTGGTACCACATACCAGTGCCTATGCAAAAAATATTCAGGATAGGTCATTTTGCAGCATCGGTTCAGATGGAAACGCCTTCAACCAGTGCAAATACCGATGCCTATATGTGGGAAAAATTGCTAGCACCAGTTGTAGGGAGAATATACTGGTGCTATAACTACATTAAATCCTCACTCACTCATTTTTTTTTGGCGGGTAAAGAAGTGGATTTTTGGTTGTTTGGGTTCATTAATGGCAATTTTCGGAGGAAGAGGACATTGAATGCTCATCATGAAGACCCTAAAAGATACCATTTTATTTGATTTAGTTTGTTATTAATCATGGAATATGTTAGAAATTATTTGTAGGCATATATATATATTGTGTATTTGATCATGTAAATGTGCCTTGGTTTGAAATCGTGAAATGAGTTTCTTAGGTAGGATTGTAGATGTAGTTAATGCCTTGTTTATAAATGCAATATTGTAGGATATGTTTGGAATATAATAATGTGATGTTGTATTTTAAGGATTGTAACTTGATATTGCATGTTAGAATTAGTTGTAGTGTAGAAGTGTACATTGTGTGGAACTGTAATTCTTGCAAATTCACTAATTTGTAGAGATGTATCGTGCCATTGAGTGACATAAGCATGTGTATGCCAATGTTATTAGGTTGAGCGATGAATTTGTTGGTGTCGTGGATGAGTTTATAGAGCACACCTTTGGTCATGAGAAGTGAATCTTATGTCCTTGACGTGATTGCAAGAATCGAAACTGTACTAACGATAGGGACTTGTTGAAACTCTATTTGTACAAGAGAGGGTTCACAAAAGATTATTTGTTTTGGACATTTCATGGTGAAAAAGCACCATCGTCAGTGGTAGTTAGTAGTAAAGGAGAGTGTTTTGAAGATGTAAATTTGGATGACACACGTGAGGAGGTAGTGGATGAATTTAGGGGTAAGCCCGAGCTTTTGTCTAATTTTTTAGGTGATAAGGATAGACTGTTATATCTCGGTTACAAGAAGAAAGACACGGTCATGTCATGTTTGATGGAGTTGTTTTATATGAAAGGTGTTGGTTTGTGGAGTGACACTAGCATGAATAAGTTTCTTAAGTTTTTGAATGAGAAGCTACCGGTGGGTTACCGCACTACCTATATGATGCCAAGATAACTTTTTTTCCGATGGGATGGAGTATAAAAAATACACGCTTTCCAAATGATTTTATTTTGTACATGCCTTTTCTGCTTGACTGATGTTTTTGTTTTGTTTTACCTCGGCTAACTTTTATCGGTTGTAGTTGTTTAAAAGTAATTCACTCTACAATAGTTTTTGTTCATTTGGTTTTGAAACGATTGTTGAAAAAGATGTTGAATGGTATGGTTGCAAATGGTTTTTAAACTCATGCACAGATCAAATCGCACATACAGTCAATTATATATTGTCCAAATAAGGTAGTGAAATAATTAGAGAAACAGTACTGGTCATGAAAATATCCTTACAATTACTACAAAATTTTTGATTAATAATTGTTTAAGTGCCAACATAACATAAACGTGTACAATCGGCTCACATTACGATGACCTTGAAGACAATCGGTCCCTCATCTTCTATGACTTCGAAGAACAAGGAGTCCCCAATGCATAGGTTTCCGGAAAAGGAACTCGCCAAAACCCTTTGGAGACAAGGACTTGATCTTCCCACCCCCTGAGTAGTTCATTTGCCACTTTGTCCCGTAGCAGCTTAGCACAACGAAGGTCTTGTCATTCGACAGTAGTGGCAGAACGTCCCACAGGATGTAGTAAGTCACCCAAAAAAATATTCATTAATATATTTATATGTATAAGGAATTAGAAACAAATAATATGAATTTCAATTTCCTTACTCCCACTGTCCCAATTCAAGTTGCACACTTTTTTGTCAACTTTCTCAAAACAAATTTGACCAACAATTATTAACCAATATATAGATACAAATATCATTATGTGAGATATCATTGGATTCTCTGCATGATATATTTTCTAAACATCAAATTTTAATAAATTATTATTATACATAAATAAAGTTATCGCTATCAAACATGGTATGAGAATGTTGACAAAAAAATGTGCAGTTTGAACTGAGACTGAGAGGGTAGTAATTTCTTAAATTTTACTCTTTTCCCCCCTAATGATAGATTCACGGGGTAAATTTGTACTCCCTCCTTTTTGTTGAATCTTAGTAAATTTTTCAATTTGAGTTGTTTCTATGAGTTTCGCCGACTTTTCATTTTTTGGTAAAATTTCCTCAATTTCATCAGTTCATTCTATTATTTACTACGTAAATTCAAGTACTCTCTTTGTCCCTCTAATTGTCTCTTACTTCCTTTTTTCACCGTTCGTTGATGATTTTATAATTTCAATATCTTACAAACTGTATAACGATAAATTATTTTAAAAATATTATTATAAGAATATGTAGCAATATCTCACAGGATTATTTAGTATTTATACATTTATAAATCTTTACAATTCAAACATCATTTTTATTGATGAATAGTGAATTACATAGAAGGACGAAGGGAGTACATAAGGTTGTAGTGTCAAATCCAACGACATGGAGGTAGTAAAATCGTTTGCAGCTCTGTTTTTTAACTTGCTTGCAATATTAACTGTTATTTTTTAATTCAATTCAGGTCAAATACGACAAGTTTGGAAGAACAGACTTTAGTAAAAGAGTTGAAGGATCTTAATCTCGTTGACCTGGAAGTCAAAGTTGAAATGTGGGGGATTTAATGCTGATTAGCCACAATCACACCTCCTTAATTCTCTCCTTAGTCTCTCGTGTGTAGTTGGCCACTTGGGTGTATCTTAGTTTTCATGTTTTTTTGGGTCATGTTTATACCAAATCTAATGGGGGAAAAGGAAGAAAATGAAGGAAATTAGGGTGGAGTTAAAGAGGGAGTTGAAGATGAGTTGTGGTGTGTTGTTTTGGAGTACTAATTAGTTAACTTGGTTGAAGAGTTGCTAGGAAGTTATGATCAAAGTTGAGAAGTGAGCCTAACTCTTAAATGTGGCTTGTACTTTAACATTCTACTTTCACTTATAAATTCCAACTTCTACCCGTTACATCTAACAATACTTAAAAGTTAGAAACTCGATTTTTATTGCATGGTCAATTGGTATCTATAAATCTGCATGAATCGTCGTTACCACATACTAATAAACACGAGTTAATTCAAATTTCTCGATTCATCATGATTCATGAACTATTACATAAAGTGCATGAGAACTGAGCATTTTTCAACATTTGAAAAACTGATCTAACATACATCACAATCGCTTCGCTTCAGAATATATCAACCTCCATTCCTTCCCTAAGATAAGAACAACTTTCCATTTTCCCAACCCATCCACCCACCCACCCAACTAATTAGAACTCCAAAAAAACGAATAAGTTAATACATGTTTTGAATAATCACCGTGATTCCGAAACTATTACACAAAATACACACAAACAAACCCAACTTTTGAATAGTTAATCTGCCATGCATTACAATAGCTTCCTCAGCATACATCAACCTTCATTAATTCCCAAAACTAGTAAAACTCTCCAATTTTCCAACCTACCCACCAAACCAAAAGTCCCAAGTTTCAAGCCAATTTGTCGGAAAGAATTATTCTTTACTGTTTCCTTTCTCCAACATTGAATTCCAAACACTGTTAGTGGGGCGTACCAAACTCCTCTCTAGGGGCTACCATGAAAAGATTAAGGAATCAAATTTAAGGTTAGAATAGCAACAAGTGCACTTAAAAATAGTGGCCATTTCTACTTACTTTCAGCAGCAAAAACCAAAGTAAATAAGACTACTTAATCTAAGTCCTCTTATCCTAATCTTGTGCACACTGCTCAGCTAAACGTGTCTTGACCTTTAAACCGTGTATCTCGGTTGTGAATATTCTCATTCTAAATTTGTGTGTCTGCTGCACACTTGTACTACGCCCATCTAAAAAATTGGTGTATTGAAAGCAATCTCGTTGAATGTGACGACGTGAGACTCAGACGTGGTTGTTGCAACCTAGCACGACTAGCCTCACATTTAACCTTGTGAAGAGTGACCCGTGACTGTTGCTGGAATGGTTGAACTCCATAGAGCCTAAATCATGTGCAGAAAGTTAGAGATGAAAACTAAGAGCAACACAAATTGATAAGGAAATATAATTTTTTTCTTGTAGGAAATGTTATAAATGGCAGTTTCATTATGAAATTAGTTATAGATGCTAATTTCCTCATATACTATAGAATCTTATTCATGTTAGACTTTAGTTTGTAGCCATATACAATATATCTTAACCTTCATCATTAATGAGATGAGTCATTGATGTGATATCAATGCACTTTAATAAAGTCTTTTTATATTTTATCATGGTATCTGAGCGGGACCCCTTATCTTTAACTATTGTTGAAACGCCGCTGCTGCTCGTCGATTTCCGTCCGATGACCGCCGCATCCCTCCTTCAGGTTGCCGCGATCGTCTGACTGCTTTACCGATCCTATTTGTCACCGCATATTTGATCTGATCATGCTACTATGTCCAATCCTGAATCCAATGTCGTTGCTACTACTAATAATGAATTTGAATACTGCTCTACCGGCTGCTACTGATATTGTTGTTGTTACTTCTATCGTTACTGGAGTTGATTTTTTAAATCGATTAGCAGTTTCATAATTTTCTTTGCAAGTTGGTCATTCTTGATCATCATGCTCCAACTTGAGCGAGGGTGATGAGGAAAAATAAACCATTTCCTTATGTTATAAATGGTAGTTACCTTATAAAATTAGTTATAAATGTTAATAATTTTAGAATCTTATTCCTATTAGACTTTAGTTTGTATCCTTATATATTGTAACTCTTATCATTTATGAGATCTGATATCAATGCACCTTAATAAAAAACAAATTACTCCCCCCGTCCCACCAGTTTTGGCCTATTTTTTGTCAACTTTCTCAGACCATGTTTGACCATCAATAACTTTAATTACGAATATTAATGATACATTAAAATTTGATATTTAGAAACTATGTAAACATAGGAGTCTAACAATATCCCACATGATGATATTAGAGTCTATATACTAATTGAAATTTATGGTCAAATAGGGTCTGAGAAATTTGACAAAAAAATAGGCCAAAATTGGTGGGACAAAGGAGTATATTTTATCACAACCATTACAATGTGGTATGTGCACCATTATTCCATTACTAAACACTCATTACAATGTGGTATGTGCACCATTACTCCATTACTAGTTTACTACACACTTGTTGTCCTTACAATTTGACTGTCATGTCCACTCATTTTCAACCCAAGAAGTAAATTAACTTCTTTTAATATAATTTCAAGAAATGTTACCATGAAAGAATAGATTTTCCGATAATTTATTTTGTAGATATGTACTACTTATGTAGAGTACATGATGCAAAGATAATGAATTATAATAGAATTCTATCCCAAAATATCTGCTAAAATATTCTTCGTATCATCTATCCTAACAGTTACAGAGTTTTTGATCATTCCATCCTTCCCTATTTTCGCAAACTCGCCAACCGATTAAATCACAAATCAGGGAGCATCTCTTCTTACAATGAGGATATTGCGATTAACTATCCCTCATGCACATGCTAAACATAACCGGATGCAGAGTAAAATTAATACGAAATTATTTCTAGTACGCGAAAATGATCACAACCATTTGATTCCCACGCGAACAAAGATAGGATAAACTTAGAGGCCAAAAGAAAATAACAATAAGCAGAAACTGATCTTCCCCTTCTTTTCAAATAAGTCAAAATAAGTTAGTTTTGCTTATAAGCACGGCTCTGCCAAACACACCCTAAACAGGTTCACAAGTACTTAATATTAGGGCGCGATCATCAATTCGTGATGACAGAATGACAATGGATCCTGGAGGCGAGGAATTTCACATTTACTCCAATTTAGTCGATCACAAATGGCATAAGAGCAAATTGATCCAAACAAAGCTTCCATATTTTTCATAAATATGAGGAAATGCCTGTTATCCGTTTCATTAGGCTGCTGAGTGAGGCGTCTCCGTTATCCCATTCTACGTCACTGCCGTTTGTCATTTTCCGTGAGTCCGGTGAATTAGAGATGAAGTGTGGAAGTCATGTTCTTTTCAGTGGAATCCTAAAAGGAATAGATTTTGAATACTCCATTTGTCTCAGTTCAAACGGCACACTTTTGGGTCAACTTTCTCAAGATACATTTGATCATAAATTTTAACCAGTATATAGATACAAATATTATTATGTGAGATATCACTGGATTATCTGCATGGTGTATTTTCTAAACATCAAATTTTAATACACCATTATTATACATAAATAAAGTTATCGTTGGTCAAAC
>JAULKK010287499.1:0-13681 GCA_032355705.1 Rubia peregrina
CCCTTATATGCATGAACCCTTAGTAAAAGCCCTCTTCTTCGTGGACGACCCAAATTTGCCACTATCTACTTAGTTGCATTTAGGAAGCATTTAGGGCCTATAAATTATATATTTTAGAGGTACGGTGACAACCTCCAAGGTAATAATTTGCCTGGCCGATTGTATACCGTGAAAAGAATTCTTTGTCCTATGGGAAGGGATTGAAATAAATAAATGCTTGCTCGAACGATTATATGCTATATAGAGGCCTGGAGGATGAGGACTGAGATAAATGTAGGGTCTGTGGTGAGTCTCAGCATAACTTAAAGTGGGGGGAAATTGCGGTTGGTTCCAAAGTTGACTTCAATTCGAAGAAAAGGACCCCGGTCAAAGTGTTATGGTATCTCTCTATCATTCCATGGTTGAAGAAGTTATTCCTTTCGAAAGAAGATGCAAATTTGTTGCAATGGCTAGGGGTGGGCATCAGGTCTGTTTCATTGATTTTCATTTATTCGATTTGGTTTATACGGTTTTGCCCCTAAAATATTCAAAATCGAAACCGATCCGAATAAACCCAAAAACTAGATCGATTCAAAACCAAAGCAATTACTTCCTCCATCCCATTTCAAGTTTCACCTTTTGACTTTTAACAGTTAACTTGAAAAATGCTTCATCCTTAATATCTTTCATTAAGGATGATTAAAACTTGTGAAAATTTGATATTTTGAAAATATATATTATATAGCAATGTATCGCAGAATAGTATTTGAAACAATACACCTATTCAATTTTAGAGTCAAAGTTAGAAAGTTTTGACTAAATGAATAGTTTAATTCCAGCTTAGAATGAGACGGGGGAGTACTTGAATTCAATGGTTTAGCTCTTGGAACTATAGTGGTGCCAACAGATACTTTTTGCGTGCAGTGTTTGTGTAAAGTTCATAAGTTTACGTACAAATTTTGTATGTTAATGGTAGAATTCCATGCACATTTTATAAGTTGAGATTTATTGTAATTTTTAATATATATTTCTATATGAATATATGTGCCTTTATTGTTAAGATATTATATTCAAAAGAAATATTATATGCACGTTCAACGTGATGAACGTATAGTACTCTGGGTTTTAGCTATTAATTCAAAGTGGTGTATATTAATAATAATTCTCCTATACATTTACATACTGGGTATTTGATCTTATTTAAGATTTTTTTACAACATATCAAATTTATTAAATAAAATAAGAGCACTTCAAAATTTTAACACACCACTATTATACGTAACTAAAACTATTGGTGGGAGATATTGTTAGATTTGTGGTACCGTGTATTTTGTAAATATTTTAGGACGCTATTACATGTAATTAAATTTATTTATGGTAAAACATGATGTCTTGAAACTATGATAAAAATTTATTTAGTTATAGATGGAATGGATAGAATATTGAATAGCAAAAAATGATTTGTTGTTTGAAAATAGATAATAAAAAGAAGCAAAATTTGTTAGAAGGAAAAAAAACTTTGAAAATGAGTCCAGGCCAAACAATTGGGCCTAATAGTCAAGGCCGAGTATATTTTATTAAACCTTAAACCCACACAAGTTGAGAGTTTGGTTTTGTATGGAGATTCTAAGACGACTACCACCATAAATGAAGATATTTCACGTCTTGATCAAACATTCAAAGGTTATGTTCGTGATTCTCTAAGTGGCATTGTTGGACCTATGACAAGGTCAAGAATGAAGCTTAGAGATGCTGCATTGAATGCTTTGATTGATCGGCTTCATGATGAAGAACTTAAGAAGAAGTCGGCAAGTAGTTGGATTACTTATTCAAGTTTGTCGATCAACTGAAGACATTATGAAGAACACTATACTCTTTTTCCCATTGAGTTTTTAATGAGGTAGTGTGATCATTGTAAACATTATTTTATTTCAGTCCAATAACTCGCCCATTTGGGCTTATGAAGAGTTCATTATTTTCGAACCAGTCCATAGGGTTTTCAAAAATATTGTCTTTTATTCTGATCAGAATTAGATTTGGTAAGATTAGATAAGGTAATATCTTCTAGTCTAAATCTAAGAACAGGTCGGCCAAAATTAGAGTGTGATAGGGGTTTGATTTTTGGTATTTTAGTTAGATATGGTTTTATCTTCCTTAAGTTGCCATAAGTTGAGTCAGATTCTAATTCTGTTTAGGGTTTTGAGATGACCGAATTTTACCTCTATAAATAGAGGGTTTGGCTGAGAATTGTAACAACTTTTTATCAATCAAATATTCAGACTTTTGAAATATTCTCATTATCTTAATTATTGCTTAAGCCTGCGGGCTATTAAAGTTTCAATCTCCTTTGTAAGTGTATCATGCGGGCTAGACGCTTATAGAGAAACCTTGTGATCTAAACCTGCGGACTATTTAGATAACAAGTAGGAGTTGGGTGTACCCTGCGGGCTAGACGCTGCAATTTCGTGCATTTATACTGAGTTGGGCGAATTCTCAGTTTAAATAAAGATCCGATATTCCGCAATCCAGAGTCTTCGCAAGGAGATTCATATCAGTTGGTATCAGAGCAAAGCAAAATATCCTCGGATGAATTCATCATCAGGGGTTTTCGAGTTTTGATGTTTCTTATTTTCAAAATTTTGTATTTAAATTATAAACTCATTCGTGTCTTATTCTAACTATTTTTGTTTGATCTTTCTTAGCAGGAAGGTTGAATCTTGAGTTAAAGGACGTCGAAGGGGGGTCTGAGAGTTAGAATACTTCGGTATTACTATCCGCCTTCACCTTCTTCAATTGAGTCAGGAGGACGTTGAAGGGTCTGAGCGTTAACAAGTATTATCCACCTTCACCTCTCGGTCAGTTTCGTAGATCTAGGTAGCTTATACAGTTTATGTGCTTACGAAGTTTTTCGTCAACTCTTCTGAAAAATCTTGCATGCTCATAATCCTCTTTGCTTTCTTTTCGTTCTTTGATTCCGTAGTCTTGAATTGTTCTTGATTCTTGATTACACGTACAAAAAAAATTGTGTATTTTTCCAGATTAGTTTCATATTCTTGATCCTTACGATCTTGAATACCTCGAAATTCATTTGAATCAAGAGGAAGTTGTCGCAGATTTCTTTTCCAAGTTTTATGTAGGCTTCTAATTATTCCAAAACTTTTCAAAAAAAAAAGGGACTAGGATTTGAAAGAACCAGATCGGGAAGTCAGGGTTTGGAAAAACCAGATTTGAGGTCAATTTGTAATTTTCAGAAAGTTTGGGGGCTATACCATAAAGTTGTAAATTGTGGCACTATCGTATAGAGAAACAAAACGATCCCTCTCGGTAGTGGTGGAGATCATAGAGGCTCTTGCCAACTTGTCCATTGTATACTTCATTCCTGAACGATCCAAATTTACAAAGAAACGCGAAGGGGTGTCGTATGTCACAAGTATTGTGCCAAAAGCCCAACCATTCCTCCCATTGGTATCTTTCTGGATCTCTTCTTTCTCGTGCTTATGTATTCTTCCAAAAATGTTTTCACCAAGTTGGGATAGAAGTTCCCTTCTAGAGTCATCACCCAAAGGATTTCCCGTCAAGCTCTCACAAAAGCCACTCAAGGATAAAGGGAGTTCGTGTCGGTGTGTCTTTGGAACTTCCTTCCTGTACTTCCACCAAAATTCTAGAGCGACATCCTTATGGGTCATTGAGTTCTCCTTGTTGTCCAAGTGAAAATAACCATCCTCTCATCACTATCTGATATTTTCTCCAAGGTTTCCAAGAACTCCAAAGGGCACCTAATGTACGTCTTAGAGTGCATTCGAGGAAGCTTTCTAGGCCTATCCGACCTAGAAAGTAGGTGATGAGTTGAAGTAGGCCTAGAGCAACCAATGTCCCTTTTCACACAAATTTGGTCTCTTAGATTGTCCTCCTTGGCCTATTGAGATACTTTCACTTCCAAGCCGCACTCTCAGTATTGTTAGACAATCCCATGAACTCATCGATGACAATGTCAAGAGTAGGAGGTATAGGAGTGTTTGTCTCCTGTCTCCCAACTTTAGCCGAACCCCTCCCTTTATCACCTCAAGAAGTTGTTCCTCTCTCCGATCTACTCCTTTTAGGACCCATTCTATGATAGCAAGAGAGACATGGTAATGGAAAAATACATACAAAGCTTATGCACCAAAGATCACTTAGCAAGAAACATTCTTCCTAAACACCCAACAAATAGGAAATCATGTCATATCAACACAAGGATCATCATCCCCCCCCCACACACACACTAAGTTCCATGTAGCATTAGGCATATAACCCACATACTCCCATAAAACATCAATAATTTTAATTTCAAGCTTCTCCACATACAACATTATTATGCCAACAAAAGAAAGTAAACATAAAGTTCAAAGATTTACCCGAAATTGGAGGCTATGATATGAGGATCACAAATAGGAAAAAACAAAGAGTGCTCTCTCTTGAGAGAAAATTCCCAAGTTCGAATTTTCAAATTCGTAAGTGAGGGTGGATGTTTTTGAAATACTTGGAGTGGGTTAAATTCCGGTTTAGAGAATCAATTCCGGTTTAGAGAATCAATTTAGAAGGTACTCTAAATTCCGGCTTAGAGAATCAATGATCTTCCAAAAGTGGGTTGCTTGGGAAAGAGACAAAAGGAGTTAGTAATGGTTTACGAAAATCAAAATTTTGGAGTAAAAGCTTCAACGGATTTATTCTCAAAAAAAGTGTTAGTTCTTGGTGTAGTACTACTAACACTAACAAACTTGGGGATGAAGAAATCTGTGGAATTAAAGGGGCAAGAGTGCTTGTTTTGGCAAAATTTTAATTTTTCCAGAATTATGCAATTCTGCCCGTATGCAGTATTTTTAGAATGGCATGAGGCATGGCACGGCCGTGCTATTTGAAGTCCTTGTGCCGGTTCTTCTTATACGGTCCTTCATCTGCTCATGCTCCCCTGCACTTCATTTTTCTAACACTTTTTATTCCAATCAATCCTATTTTTTCCTAATCACAACCACGAGACTCGATCTTAGACTCAACAATCAATCACTAAATACACCAAAATAAAGAAATACACTGTTTATTTACTGTCGTCCTCACGACTTATTTTTCATGCATTCAAATTAGAACAAACCTATCATTGGGTGTCCTTTAATCGCCATCCGCGACTCCACCCACGAGGACACCTTTGTGGAGAGGCCTCCACAAAGCGTCATCCTTACCTTCACACTCCTAGTCAACAATCAGGAATTCATGTTCATCCTTAGCTACTGTCGAATCCTTAGCCTTTTCCTCTTGTTTAAGTAAGAGGTGGTCTAGGAGGCTTAATTCCTTTCCACTCTCTATCAACTACTCCATGTTAGTGTCCATAGAAAAGCAATCTACAATAGAAAGATTATCAACAAAATCACGCATGGCATAAGTGTCATCAAAATCATCATCAAAATCAAAGCTCAAAAGATGCTTTCTCTTATAAATCTCATCAAGACTCTCATCATCATCATCAACCATGCAATATTCATCACATTGAAAAAAGTCATCATATAAGCTCACACCATTGCATGCAAGAGAAGAATTAGATGATTCATGCTTAGATTTATAAATGTCAAAACTGACTTTATCAATGTCATTCTCTAGGGTCAATTCCAAAATGGACATCTATTTTTGTCCGTGATGTTTTCAAAAAATGGTCTCCCCAATAAAATTGGGACTGCACCTTCGTCGTGCATCACATCAACGAAATAAAAGTCTAGAAAAAAAATACAAGATTATCCACTCTAACCCTAACATCCCAAACTATCCCCCTAGGGCCGACTTGGGAGTGATCAATTAGTAGGACTATCACCTTAGTGTCCCTAAGTTCACCAATAACAAGGGTCTCAAATAGGCTATAAGGGATGGCATTGATGGAAGCTCCTAAGACAATCATAGAATTTTTAATCAACTTACCACTTGGAGAAATAGGGATTGAAAACATGCCGGAGTCATCACACTTTTTAGGAATATTTCTATGGGCTAAAGTGGAATCTCCTCCTATTTTCATTTGTCCCTTTATCCTAATAGGTTTAGTCTTTCTCCTAGTGCAAGTAGTTTTCAAAAATTTGGCGTACGATGGTATTTGTTCAATTGCGTCTAGAAGTGGAATACTAAACTCTACCTTATTAAATATTTGGTGGATTTGACCATCATTGGATGCCATTGTTGGCCTTCCCGTAGAGCACCAGGGAATGACAGAGGAGGGGTGACCTTCGCCTCGGTCGTAGGGAGCTCTTGTGTTGGCTCTCTCTCAGCTACTACTTCCCCTTCTTCCAAAGCAGCCTTATTGTTTTCCACAAAATTTTCATCTTCTTGCACAACCTCTTTCTTGGCTTCATGTACCTCCTTACAGCTTCTCAATTTAAGTGCACTCACAATGCGTGGATCCACCTCAGGTTGGGATGATAGCTTTCCGGAGTCTCTTGCCTCGAGCCGGCTCACTGAAATGGAAAATTGACCAACTTGCAGTTCAAAATTTTTGATACTAGAAAAAGATCTTGTGCCTAACTCTTCAATTTCCCTACTCGTTTACTCTACGAACATGTCACTTTTCTTTGCCAATTGTGCGGTCGCCTCAAGAATCTCCTCCCGATCCAACTTATAAATTTTAGCATTGATTTTAGAAGGTCCTGCTCCCCTAAGGTTGGTTGGAGGTGGAACTCCCCCCTCTATTGTACCCTTAGTTGTCATCATGCCATTGGAAATTAGGGTGGTCGTGATATCAGGGATCAAATGAGTTTGCAAAAGGGTCTGACGATCTCCACCTTGGTTACTTCAGAACCTTTGTTGCTTCCCTCTAGCAAATTGTCTATTCCCACTAATAAATCCAAGGCCTTCACCTCCTCAAAATTATCCACCACTTGTGGACATGTGTTGGTCAGGTGGTATAAGCTACAAAACCAACACACTTTCACTTGTTGCGTCCTTCCCTTCATGAATTCCTTCATCATTGAAGCAAGAGCTTAGACTTGCTATTCAAGCTTGGGGGAATGAGCGGGTTCTTAAAAAGTCTTCACTCGTGACCGGGTCCTAAACTTTCATGTACCAATTGCCATATCCTCGAACAAGGCCATAGTGTCTATGGAGATTTTGTTTTCTATCGAACCATTGCATGCAACATTCACCATGTGTATGTCTTTATCACACAAGCCCTCAAATAAGTAGTACACAAGATTGCCCTCCTTGAATGAATGGTAAGGACAGCTAGACAATAGACGCTTGAACTGCTCTTAATACTTACACAAAGTCTCATTCGGAAGTTACAAAATATTGGACAACTTCTTCTTCAATCATGTAGACTTAAAAGCAGGGAAATACTTTTCAAGAAATCTGCAGTGTCTCTCGAATAAAAAGTAAAAGACCTCAAATTATAATCCTCCTTCGATACCCCAGGTGGTTTCATATTGTTACAAATCAAATGAAAATATATGAAGTGTTTGTTGGGATCCTCTCCGGCCATCCCGTGAAAAGTGGGCAAGCAGTGTATCATTCCGCTCTTCAGTTTGCAAGTGACATTGGGCGACAAAGGTGGGAAGATGATGCAAAGAGATTGATTCTCCAAATTTGGAGCTATCATCTCCCTCAGCATTTTGTTGTCTTCCATAATCTTAACTCTTTATTCCTGTACAAAAATGGGTGGCCCCTGCGTAATCTCTCCTGTAATTCTTCTTTTTCTCCTTCTTCGAGCACCTACGTTTTCTGGTACATAGTGTAGAGCTCCTACTTTCGTGGCACTGGTATTTAATAGACACAAAAATAAAGACACTACCAATCCAACAGAGAATGCTAGAAAACCAAATTAGAAGAAACAGGAATAACTATTGGGAAGCTCAACCCAAAAACCAAATAAAGCGACAAAAAGAAAAACACTAACTACTAGTATCAAATAATCATGCAAGCTAACTATAAAATTTAAACTAGCATCCCGGGCAGTGGTGCCACAATTTGATTCGCACCCTGAAGGGTTCATTAACAAACCAACATTTCGATAGATAAATTAACTTGCGGGGATGAGGAGTCAAAGATAGATATTTATATGTTGCTCCCCTGCTCAATACCAACTACTGTAGTGTAGCTAGTGGTAAGTCTAGGGTCGTCCACAAAGATGTTAGAATTCAAAAGTTAACTACACACAACTCACAATCAGGTGTCACTCCGATTGTGGGTCGAGACTAGCTAGTGTTAAAAACATGGGGTTTGGGGATTTTTGTGTACAAACTACTAATCATGCAAAACAAGACAAAAAACTATGTTAAACTAGCCTTGGGGATATTTGAGTAACATGAGAGGTAAATGACTTTGATCCTAGATTCTATTGCAGATAAGACATATAAACCTATCTCATGTCTATGTCACATAGTGTGGGTGATAGTCGGCACATCCTTGTGTCTGTCACACAAAGGTACCCGAACCCATTTAATCTTATCAACATCGCCTCCGTAATTAGGGAAGGCTCTTCAATCACACCTTTGGACATTGTAACTCCTTCCCCATGAATATAACTCCCAATGCTAACACGCCATCGGGTAAATGATCAAGTGCCTAATAAGTCGGCTTTGTGTGTGTTACACACATTAGGTATGATAGTAAGGAAACACATTATGGGAACTACATTATGGACGCTTCTCCCTTGGCCTATCAGAGGAAAAGGAATCAACATCTCATGCTGACTCTAGGGTTGAAACGATGGTGGTCGCTACACGAAAACCCTAGTTGCTATCGAATTTCAATCCATTCAAGTTAGGCTATAACAATCAGAACGGTACTCACGATCATACATACAGACACTCACAAAGCTGGTACTCATGGACCTACAATATGCGCAATCCAACACTCCCAAGGAGCAAAAAAGCCTAGTATGATACATGACACGTATGAAACTATGGTGTACCATAAAATATATACAACATGCATATCACAAGAATGTAAAGTTCAAATCAAACATGATATTCATAAACATTAAAAATTGGAGGATGTAAAATCTCAAAAAATCATTACATAGTAATGAATACAAATTAAATCCCCAAGTTATTACACTACTTCATGGACATTGAACCTAATTCAAGCATTGGAAAATTTTGAATCAAAATCCTAGCAAAACCTATAGATTATCAAAACCCTAGTTTTATGGTAAGCGTCGTTTTACTCACCAAATAATCTGCAAACTCGGATAAGTATGAACTAGTATACCAGTAATTAGAGTCGATTCCACGAGGAGCAAAAGCGATAATTCTAATTTTTCTTCCAACTAATTTTGAAAAACCTTTTTGGTTATGCCACCACGCCTTAATTTTAAGAATGATTTTTGTCACTACAATTGCAAATGATAAATCTAAAAAAGAGAAAGAATAAATATATTAATGATATCAGTTAAAAATAAGTTATGCTAGTTAATATCGATCATTGGCGCAATGATGAATTAATCCTTACACATCTATCAGTTATAAGCAAGTAGGTACACTTAACGTCCCCAATTCTTTCTTATTTTATTGACAGTTAATCAATTATATAATTAACTAACTGGTTCCCTTAGCAAAATGACCCCAGAAAGTATTCAATAAACCAGAACACATTTTGATAACATTAAGAAATAAAAGAAAGTGATATTGCATTTACCAAAGTAAAAACAAATAGCAATGCACACTCAATTGTTCCCTATCTAGCTATTACAGTCTTAACTAGTTAGCCGTTTTTCACAAGATTACACTTTTTACTAATTCCTTCCAACAATTACATATTGGCTGAATTAGATAGCAATATTTAAAAAAATATTCAAGTTGACCATACTTAAACATATTAGAAATAAAATGAGCAATCAAGAACATAAAAGAATCAATTATAAAAGCAATTAGGTTTCATGATTTAAAACTAGCATTCTTTATTCTCTGCCGATAAACAAATTAGCTACTCATTCTGATTAAACAAAACAAATTAATAATATAAACAACAAACATAATTAATGTAATAAAATAATAATCAAAGAGACTGTGTAATGATGCAATGCAAAGCTGCGCGCGAAAGAATATCACAACCAAATAATTATGCAGATTAGCTAGCACAATATTCAGCCCATGAAATCCTTTATTAAGACCTGAGCATTCTTTAAAAAAAAAAAGAGAAGCTTAAACTGATCATGTATTGCGTCTATTTCCCTGGAGCAAAAAATTACGAAAGCTAAAAACTGGTAACTAATCTTCCGTCTGCGTATGTGTACATATATATACACACGCAATTACCAAACTCAAATATAATTCCTTCCAAATTTAAATTCTAATTTTAGTCTTATCTAATTAAGTAATAAGAATCATAATCTAATCATATCTCTAAAATATCTCCAAGCATATCTCATCAAATGAGCCCTAATATATCTCAAAATCTGCTCTAAAATATCTCCAAAATTTGCTCCACGGTTTTGTCGTGTCTGAAATATTTCTGTGCTAATTTTGACTGTCTTCTTTTTCCATAATTGCCAAATGCTCCTCAAATTCCTCCTAAATCTTTCTAAGCCCACAAACTTGTAATTTGTGACAAATAATACACAAAGTGCACATTAATCCAATAAAATCACAATAAACCCCAAGAATTAAACAACATAATTTATATGTATCAAATGTCCTCACACTTGAGTTATGCTATCCCTCAAGTAGGAAATGAGAATCAAATCACATTGTTTATCACAAAAATCCAATGTATCCCTGACTGACTCTAAGAAAGACTGAAAAGAAAAAAAAACCTAAGACACTAATTATAAACCCAGCAAACAAGCAAACTCAACATACCAATCCTTGATTTCTTGATCCATACACAAACCTTAACTTACCAATAACAAAGGTCCTGTAGAGCACACTTGTCAAAATCAGACAAGCATAAAGCATTTCTCACGTTTTACACATTCGCTCTAAATGTAAGAGACAGTACTCATACATATGAAGTTCACATGACAATAATTTAATAATTTAATACAAATCAGAAAGGTCTTTATTCTGGGCTGTAGGGGGGGTTAAACAAATGAGGTAAGGTCCTAGGGGTTCTAAACTTCAATTATAAAATATACATGCATGCTCATTTCAGCCCAAACATTAAGTGCTGGTGTTGTAATTGTTCCCCATTTTTCATTTTCTGACTTTCTTTTTCCCATTATTTTTTTTGGCACATGATCCCTTTTTTCTGAGTTTTCCAGTGCCAAATCACCTCTGAAATAGTACCACATGGTCACTTAATAAATCAAAATCAAGGTACTAGCTGATATTTTAACGGCCAACAGTAGCAAATAATCTGAGAAATCCAAGTTAATCACAAGGAATGCATATATATAGGATGAAAGAAGGGATAAAAATAAGCTTTGCCTTAATTTTAATGTGGCTCAAACAAATAAAATGTCAAGTCTTCAAGGAGTTTACTAGGGGTTATGTAAGGTAGGAAATATAAGCTGTGTGGTTAAATCCTAAAGTCTTTCATCATTTTCACAACAAATAATTCAAGTAATGCCAATATCTCTCACAAAGTTTTTTTATGTAGAGACTGCTGTACTCTAACTCAAACCTCACTTTACTAGGCTAAAATGTTCCATTACTTGTCTTTTTTCGGCATCCCATGTCTCATTTAGGCCAATTTACACCAATTATGTAAAGAGGACACAACTTAAACAAATGAAAAGAAACTAAAAAATTAGGGATTTGGAGAACTTATTAGGAGGGGTCAGCCATAGTACGAAGGGATCGATGATTTTGTCCACCTTTTGCCGGAGGCTTTTGCACATTGATGGATACAAGTGAAAAGGGAACTGCAGGTGTAGAAGAGCTTGGGCTAGGATTGCCTGGCAGAGAAAACTGAGGGCAATTGTTATCATCAAAATAAAACAAATATGACTCTTTCATAGCTAGTAGATCAAGGATAGTCGGGGCTTTCACCCGAGTTAAATGAGGTAAATCATCAAAAAATCATATTTTTCTTTCAAGAAACATGGCAAAAAAATGGTACAAAGTGACATGTCGAGTAAGGTGTGCAGCAATATGAACTAAGGATTTAGTCAACCAGTACCCTAAATTCAGTTTTGTATTGGTGTGCATACACCACAAAATAAATAGGGCTGGTTGGCTCACCTTAGCCTAAAATGTAGTTCAACCAAACACATTCCTCACAAGAATAAGATGGGAAAAAATGCATGACTGGATTAGCAATCCAATGCACAGTGGAGACAGTGGTCATAAGTAGTAGAGCATGTATCATCAAGCAACTTCTATGCATTACTCATACTAAACCCATGATAAGTCACATACTGACAAAAAATGCAGACACATAATTCTCATAAAGTAGTTGCTCCCTACAGATTAGACCCAAAAACAAGTTCCAATCATACAGAGATAACTGAACCACATTTAATCCTGCATAAAACAAAATACACAATGCTCAGTAAGTGAAATATCATCAGATTTATTATGAAAATAGAAACTTGTGATAAAATCATCAGCCAACTCTTCATATATAGGAAATACACCACAAGAAAGCAGAGAAGTCCAACCAATTGCAGAAACATAGTGAGACACATGATCATAAACATTTGCAGCCCTTAAAGCTGGAATACTTACCTCCCAACGAGCTTCATATTTTTTCCTCTGTGCTTCAGCAATGACTCCCTAATTTTGGGCTCCTCGAACTCCCAAAATGCTGATGGATCATCAACTCCTATGTGAAGGGGAAAGTATCTAAATCTATGAATTTTGGATTGCGATGTGGCAGCATTATTTTCAACCCTGAACTAGCAGCATATTGGCTCTTTTTGAGGTTGGTGGTGGACTATCGGAAGCATAAATTGAGGTTGGTTGTCTCCATTTCGGAGGCTTCTTCAGGGATGCTGGTTTGGCCTTTATTCTGGCAGACTCCACACATTTAGCACTCTTTCTCGCCTTGAGCTATTCTATTTTTTGGCGAGTAACGTAGTGACAGCCTCAATTGGAGCACATTCTTACTCAGTGGACAAGGGCAATGGTTGTGGAGCTATGACATTTTTTTGGCACATAGGGCCTCTGGATGTGGACTTCAAAGGAGCGGGAGTTGTAGTTTCTAGGAGGACTGGTGGAACCTCAGTCGCCAGAGAGGCGGCGCATGATGGTGATGACTCGGTATGTGGAGATGAGGGTTCATCTGCTAGTGTTAGATCTGGCGACTCGGTAGAATGGGTGACATTTTTTGCGACTTCACGCCTAGGTTAGTGTTTTCTAGTGAATCTTTCTTCGTTGTCACGGTGGTGAAAGACTTTGTTGGTGCTGGTGGACTACTACTGGTACACCGACAGATCACTCTAGTTGTCTCTTTTGGGATTGAGGTGGAGACCGATAGGCGGGCTCTTCCAGAGTAGGGGAAGAGGCGACCAGAGGTTGGACAACGATGCGTTGGGTGGTGGGTGGTCGCTACGCCATGGCTTAGCGAACTCACCGCCGGTTGG
Source organism: Rubia peregrina (assembly GCA_032355705.1). Lineage (NCBI taxonomy): Eukaryota > Viridiplantae > Streptophyta > Magnoliopsida > Gentianales > Rubiaceae > Rubia > Rubia peregrina. Next base: position 13,454 of record JAULKK010287499.1, read on the forward strand.
TGTCGAGTCCATCAGGGAATATGACATTTTTTCTTGGGGTGGGCCATGGTTTCTTATGAATGTTAGAGCGGATAACTGGCAATGATAAGGTGGAGATGGGGGTGGTGGAAGGTAGAAGTGATGTGACGTCAAAGACATGTATTTTCTGAGGCATTTAACATCTCTTTTGTTATCTTTTTGTAGGAAGATTGCTAGATTTAGGTATGTTTACATCATAAGGGGTTTAGA
>JAULKK010287509.1:0-13681 GCA_032355705.1 Rubia peregrina
GGCAGACTGTTCGGGGAAGTAAGCTAATTCAACACTTATCATCATTTGTATTTACCTTTTTCTTCACAATATTTTGGGTGGTTAGGTTACTGCAGTATCTTCGGGGAGTGTGAGAGTTGTGGGATTCTTATTTCTTTGGGGGAACTAGGGTAGCTTGGGAATAAGTTGAATGTATTGGCTAACTTCTCTTTGTATGTTACATTTCGCTTAGATCTGTCTCATTTTTGTTTGATCGAGGACGAGTAGAGGTTTTAGTGTTGGAGATTGATGTGCACCTTCATGCATGCGTTAGCCAATGCATTTGACACATTTATTATCATCTTTTGTTTGGTTGATTTCTAGTTTTAGTTAGGTTTACATGATAAAGGGTGTAGACGACCATTATTGGTTTTCTTGTCTAAATCCCAATTTTTGTAGACTTAATTGAAGCTAATAGACCCTTTCACTAAAAGAGACAACACCTATTACCTCGGTTCTGCGAGCTATTTACCTTGGTTTTCAGCCCTCTAAAAACTGAGGTCAATGTGGGTGTAGTAAAAAGTACATTTTTTTACCTCGGTTTGAAAATGACCTTGGTTTTAGATGGAAAGAACTGAGGTAAATACTCATAATCCGATGACCTTGCTGACAGTTAAGCGACTTCGATCCAAATTTTGAGCCTCCCGACCTCCCTATCTTTGTGCGATGTCGTGGTGATCGATGTCCCTATCTTTGTGTGATGTTGAATTTCCATGTGACGTCGCTTAATATATATTTTTATCTCGAGTTTGAACTGCTGTAAATTTTATTTCTTACTTCAGTTTTTTTACTTTTAAACAAGTGTAATTTATAATTTGCCAAATCCTTGATCGAGTATTAAGTGGTGTCGCACTGAGAAAATGCATTGTGCGACGTCATATTAATAGATGTCGTGGTGGTTATAATTGGTTATTCGATGAAGTGGATTGTCAACAAATAGGACGTCATTTTAAAAGATGATGTCGCTTCCCACATCGCTGTTTATGATCCAACGTTGCTCTATTTGGTGTCCCCTCGACAACCCTTGTGAAATACAAGAGATGTCATTCTTTATGATTGTTTTAGCCAAATCATAATTGATACTATGCGACGTCGGTTAAACATTCAAATACAGCAATTCGTAATTATAGAAAAGAGGTTCCAGTGTCGAATTCCCTTTCATATTGCATGCTACTACATCAATCATGGGAACTACCCCATCCATACACAAAGTAGGTCACCAAAATTCTCACAAAATGAACTTTACTATTGATACTCCATAGCTAGATGGAGAGATCTATATCAAGGTGTCAAAAACTACCTTGGAAGGTATCAATGGGAATTTTCGAGAATGATGATTTCACAAAAAAATCAACCTAATCAAAGTTCCTCATATGGTAGATGGGTTAAGTAAAGGTTTTAAATTCTTTACCCGTTTAAAGAGCGCAATTTTTTTGTTTACATCCTCCAAAATTTTGATGGGCTATGGCTCTTTGTCCTTGGAAAAATACTACAACAACGAGTAACCTCCTAATTGATAAATAGGTTGTGCATAGTCATAATATTATTGATTAGACCAAATATATAGGTGAGAATAATAGATACATGTTGTAGATCAAATTGATACTCCCTCACAAGCAAGACCAAGTCCTTCATAAAGCGCATGCAATTTTAACTGCTTTTCCACTCACCCCACTTGTTTTTATGCTATTCAAACGGACTAATTATTCATAAACACGTAGTTAAGTACCTTCTAGAAATTCCTAATTTCATAATAGAATTTTGAAGTTAATTGTAACCTCGAGGGACTTCCACGTGCATCATTTATGCTTGGTAATCATGTGATATGTCATCACCTTAGTAATTCCAAATGAAATAGTTTTTGGGGGCGTTTGATGTAATGAATCGTATCAGAACGCCGTATTTTATGGAAGAACGATGATGACCACCATTCAATATTTTCTAAAAAAAATTAAATCGTCATTAACTCAATACAATCCAATAATATTGATGAGAATCTAAACAACACTAATGAAGTAAATGGAGATGACTCACCACTAGTAATAATGTCCGATGTATATGGAGTTGTCCTTTTTGCATCAACCACGAGCTCAAATAGGCCAAGCACTCCTCTATTGCCACATGGTCACGTTGGATCTTTAACGGGCAAAGAACCCCTATCCAACCTTTGAATTTGGAAATGGATTGTACATGCAAGAGTCTATAAACATGGTTAGCATTGTACATGGTAAGATCCTATACACATGAATGATCTACACATATTATTAATTTTGATAATTACAGTTAGGGTGATGCATTAATACTTACAAGCAATGTAGTTGCATCACGGGAGGTGGAACATTATTGAAATTGAATAAGTCTTCCAAATCCTCCTTAAGGAAAATATGATTTTCCCTGTACCCAAAAATACTCACTTCTTCCATGGGAATTTCGTACAAATATAAGGGAGGATGTGCCGTCACAATTGTGCGGATGTTTGACATGGAAACATCATTCGAGAGATTGTATGGTGGTGGCTTTTTCGGTTTAGGATCCCCATATGTATTGGGTAATTTTGGTGGGCCTTTAATCCTTGACTCGATCTACATTAAAAAAAACCCAAAATTTTATGTACAAAATTTTGTCTCAACTCACATTTAATAGTATATCAATTATCATGTTATACCTTTTTTGTAGGACTTTTCTCCAAGATATCCATAAAACAAAGGGGTCATTCCACAAACATTCCCAATGCTTCGTCCACCGTCCTTGCCTCGATTTCAGGGACCTGAATAACCACACCATTTGCGATGGGCATATGATGATGCACTCTTATGGATGTGTACAATTTACCTTCCGCCATGATTTGTCTCTCTCTGTCAACACGTTCAGCAAGTAATATGCACAAGGAGTTATCCTACACAAGAAGACTTGCTAATTTACAACATAGAATGAAATATGTTTTCATATAAATAGTGTAATATATTTACTCACACCTTCATGCTTCTTTGGGTGGCCTCATCTAACTTCGTTCTTAGTCGATCAAAGGCAGGAGTTGTTGTCGACGCCGGGAAAGGGGGTACGAGCTCACTATCACACACTGGGTGGTCATGTGTTGAAGTTATCAAAGAAGCAACACGAGGGGGAGTTAACGGTGTTGGTTTTGAAGTTGCAATGATTCTCTCCAAGTCAAGTGGAATTTTCATCCCATTCTATTGTTGCGAGACATAAGCAACTAGTTGGCTTAACATCAATTTCAAAGCATCAATATCTCTTTGTTCACTACTAGAAGGAATATCAACCTCTGGTGGTCGACATTTAAAAAATATGTTCCTATGTATGGCGAACATGCCAACACCCCATACCCAACTCGGATGTTCTTTATTGTTTAGTGAAACCTACACTATATCCTTATTTCCATCCTTTACGAACTCACCGGACTCCCTATATCATTTCAAGTCCTCCTATAAAATTACCTAAAAACAATCTAACTTGTGAGAATTTTGCCTTGAATAAAAATTCATATCATATAAACTAAGCCTAATGCAAATGCAAAACTTACGATTTGTTTGGCCACAAATTCGGCATCTTTGGTGTGGAACTTTCACTCCTTCTTCCCACTCCCTTCGTATCTCTTTATCCATTTCTCAAATCGGGGAACCTCAATGGGTGTGGGATATTCCATAGTAGCCAGTGCTTCCTCTTCCGTCACCATGGTCTAATTTATCAAAGACTCTTGCCTCGAACATTACCTTCGTGATTATTCTTTTAGCTAGTGCAAAACCTTTGCGACTCATTGTATGGCACATCTTGTTTCCTATAGAAAGCTTACATTTTATTTCCCTTAGACCCTGTAAAATGATTAGGCCGAAGGGTTCAGAATAAAAATCAACAATGAGAACTGACTTAGAAAGACAATTTCCCTGTATTTGACCGATGTCGTAATTTAGTCAGTCATGATGTCTTACTCGTCGATTGATAAATCTCTGAAGTCGCAGACCTTGTCGGACTAAATAAGTTCTTGATGTTAGTTTATCTATGACAATGCATGCTGATCGAAAGCACCAACATAGAACCTGATTACTATAATGTGACGTCCCATGTTCACCTACTATTACTTAGTCTTTTCAATAGAATGGACCTTTACAATTATAAATCACTAACAAGCATACATAACATACACATTTGACAATAACAATGAAAATATACTCAGCCATAAGCACATTTATCCCAAAATAAAATGCATGCATATAATTGAAAACATGTGCCCATTGTGTTAATATTTTTTACCATGTTAATGTAAATTCCTTACTGATTGTTCATCCACTAGTTTTGTTGAAACGAAACCTTCCAATTAGATTCACTTATGAAGGGATGCTTAATTCTTGGGTTGTAATTCTTCTTCCATCCGAAAATGTAATCCCTTACCAATTTTGTTTTGAAATCTTTCCATATTTCACCAAAGCTCTGTATGGTCTTCTTTTTCAATCTTTCCATATCATCACATTCAATCTTGAGAGCATATTGCATTCCCTCCATACTTTTTCCTTCTAAGCATCATCAACACGAAGTCATGACTTTTACAAGAAGATATCTACCTTTGTCCTAACAATCAAACCTATGTAACTAGACCACCAATGTCTTTCCTCGCCTATGGTATTCCCGATGTGATCAAAATTTATAGGACATTTCTTGCCTTTTTCCACCATGTCAATCAATTTTTTGCACATTGCCCTACCTCGACCTTTCCTATATCTTTTCGAGGTATTCAAATCCCCCCTTCAGGTCGTTTCTTTTTATTGGGGTTAACAAGTACACCTAAAAATGTTTTCATGAGACTAATCTTAACCAAAAGGAAATGGTTGAATTGAATAATTTAATGTCATTTCCATATGAAATCACCTACATAAAGAAGTTGAATAATGTTGTAAACCATATACACATAGGAAAATAAAATCTTTAACGAAATCATAGCACCCTACATGTATATATAGTTCACAATGTACAAGAAAGTTAATAAAAAGCAAGGCACATAGAAAAAAACAAACACTCATACAATAATACATACCAAGGGATGTAGTGACATTGACATTAGGATCATCAAGTTGATGATATGGAAACTTACCATTATATCTAGTCATGGAATCCCCAGCCATTATGGCCTTTATGCTTATCTTTAAATTTATGCATTTGTGAACATGTTAGGGGGTAGATTTGGGTGTGTTTGTTTGTTGAGTTGTTGGAGGGGAAATGATTTTTTGATGAAGTAATTTGGGGACTTCGAAGGCGGAGGGCGCTAGTTTGGGTTAAAATGTGTTTTCAAACCATTTTGGGGATTTTTTACAAAGTATGGTGTACGTAGCTATTCTCCCTCCAATACTGCAATGTTACACATATCATTAGACATGTCATTACCTTGTAAAATTAGGTCTACCTTTGGGTCAAAATGGCCCAATAGGCCCGTTTCACATAAATGTACGATGTTGTGTGAAAAATGTCACGACGTCGGTGATGGAATTGTTCATTCGCATGTCCTGGGCCTGTCCATTGACCTAATGGCTCATTCCCCTTGAATAACTGGCATCACCAACTATCCGTCCTCCACTCGCTAAAAAAGAGGCATTTGTGACTTCACATTTTAAGTTTTTATTTATTTTTTAAAATCTACCATGAGGTCCAAAACCAAAAACAATTATTAGGTACATAGTGTTGTCATTTTCAACCTATTAATTTAACAATAATACGCGTGTCAGGGTTTGAACATTTCCCTTCAGACAGTTATGATTGTTAAACTAATGTACATTCCGTACCAATGTTTTTAGCCTGTAGCATATCAGAATGTAGCGATTACAAACTCCTTTCCTTATACGTAAACGAACAGTTAACCTAAAGAAGTTAGTTGTCTACATGGATTAGGGTTTGGCAATATCTTGTTCAAGGGCTAAGCTTGCTGAAGGTTGGAGATTGTGTAGGTTGTTCTTGTTTTTGCCATCACTAATTCAGGTCTTTCTGCTTAATAAGTTTGCCTGTTTGAATACAGTAATAGCTTGTGAGATTTAACTGGTCTAGGTTTGAGATTGGTCGGTTCCACTGCTAAGATTATTTGAACCAAGTGTAGTAGCTAGCCGATGTTCTATTAGGCCTAACGTAATCGACTCTTTCAATTAAATAATGGTTTAGGGTTTAATTTTCTTTCAATACACCGTTGTGATCCTAATATGGTTTAAGGTAAGAGATGATAGCCAATCTCACACGAGTCCTACATGTAGTAGGGCCATTCATCAAGAAGTGTTTTATTATAAACCCCATGAACTAACAACATCATTACATGTGCGAGGTACGTTTTACTATTACCATTCTGATGGTTAAGATTGGCAATGCCTATTCAAAGCCTCCTTCATCCGATGGCTTATTGTATCCAATTTAAGAAATTACTCTGTATTTTCATTACAGGAGGACGATTAGTCAACCCTAATACCAGAGTCAATTTTTTAGCACTACCCCATCGTAAGTCTAAATAACATCTCTGTTGTATATGCAAGGAAATCCTTTTCATCCCATTGTTAGTCAATAATCTTGCACAAATATGTGTTTGACCAATGCATGTTCGATTAGGCAGAATTGAATAAGCCCAACCATAGTCATAGTAAATATAGACGTGTTTCCAAAACTGTTATAAATAATTGTACATTGCAATACTCTTCTCTACTATTTAGTTTGGGCCTAGTATTCGGAGTCATATAATTTCATTTTGGGATGAAAGCCCAATTTTCATTTGAGACGTCGCTTCAATGTCAGATACATGTCGGTCCTAATGACACGCCTGAGCGAATTTGGATAATGTCATGGACACCCACTAATGTCCAATCCCCTTTTCTCACAACCGTTGGGCCGACTATTCGAATGGGCCCAGGCCCATGTACGGTCGACATCACAAAAATATCGGTAATCCTTCGGTCTTGTCGAATTAGTGACCAAAATTAAGATAGACGATTCAGATTCCATTGCAAATAGCCTGCACAAAATTGAGTGGGACCCAAAGTATTCACCTTTCCCAGTATGTATGATCAGGGACGTAGCATGAGTTTGGTTCTATTTGTCGATGTTTGCGAAATAGGCTGCAATTTTGTATTGTTTGTTAAAATAACATCTTACGTGGCCGAGTATATATAGTGCTCATAGCGACCACATAGCATTCTCAAACCTCGACATCGCACCCAAACCGTCGTTCCTGGAAAAAAAATGGTCCAAAAACTGTTCAAAAACCTTCAAAAAATTGATAAACCACCCACTCTTATTTATAATCTCTTTCATTCTCGTTCAACTAATCTCTATTGCATTTGATTCTAAGGGTACCCCTAGAAAACCCTAACCAAGGTAACTTTTGCTTACCACAATTATATACTAATGTTTGTTGGCTTTCATTCATTTATTTACATCATATTATGTTCCTATCCATACAACATAATTTAATGTGGTGTTTGATTCAGTCATTAACCTTTTTTAGTTAATGGGGTTTCCATTTTTGAGGCTCCAATTTTGACATTTTAGGCTTAGGGCAATGTATGGTTTTTTTCCTCACGAAACATATTATGCCTAATGTTAAAGTAGATGTGCTTAAACCTTGTGCTGATTTACTTGGATTTCATTGTCATTTGTGACCATTCGAGTACCCCTTGCACACACTTTCATCTAATTTGATATAATGTGCGATGTTGGAGATTCGTGAATATGAATATGCGACTTCGCAGCTGACATATCGAACTCGATGATAGTTCGACGAAGTACTTGGGATCTCATTCAATAATTAAAATCTAGTCAATTAACTTTCTCTTCGACTAACCTTTTCTCATTTTATTGCTCAATAAATGTCTCTAGCGAAGCAAACACAAAAAAGGGCCAAGGGACAGAAAGATGGAGCAAGTACACCCGCTACAAAAAATGACGACCATTGACCAACCTCCATCCCCCATATTCAATGAAAAAATCTTCTTGTCTAAGAAAAATGTGCAATGTTACGCAATGGTGAGCAACAGAAAGTGAATAAGGTCAGATGTGTGTGGCTCGAGGCCATGGAACCCCTTCACTTAGATTTTTTCTTAGAGCCATTCAAACCTTTTGGGTTGGTCGAGTTGATTTACCTCGACAATCCAACCTACGAGAAGAATGTCAAGGCATTCTACGCCAATTTCAAGCATCTTACCAACATGAACTACACAACAATAGTGAACGGAGTGACCAGGCAGCTGACGGTGAAGGTGATCAACCAAGCGATTGGTTACACCATTAGAGGAGATGATCATCTAGAGGTTGTGCCAATGCAAGTATATTACAGGAACTCTTGGCCTCCTAAAGCCAACGGGATGATTAGAAAGGATACCTCGACCCCAATCGTACAATCGAGAAGTACATCTCGGTTGATGTAGGCAAAAGCTAATCAAACCGAGGTTTATCTAGATTGATGTACTAGAGCTTGAGGAGAGGATAATGTACAACATGATTGTGTAAATTCTCGTACCGGTTGAACATCCTTATAAGTTCACTATCAACGATACCGTGTTGTACTACCACATCGTGGAGAAGAAGGTAGTCAACCTCGGTCACACCATTATCAACGAGATGCACATGGCATTCCTGGATCTAAAGATTCGCACCTTGCCCTATGGAAACATCATCATTTCCCTCTTGGAGAAGAAAAGATTAAGAAGTTTCAAGATCAAGCCTAGGTACTATGATCAGAACTACTTCGACAAAAAAACACTGGCACTGGGAGACGGGGACGTGGTTTGATCGCAGCATCCCCAAGGGCAATGTTGAAGTGCCTATCCAGCCTGGCCCCAAAGGTACTACATCGACACCCGCATGAATGCATCCTCAAGCAGCCACTGCTTTCCCACTAATGGGTATTAAAGTCCATTTTATCCATCTCATTCCCAATTTTTACTCATTTTAAATTATAACCAATTTATGACATTAGCAATGCTTTAATTTTGTCAAATGAAGGACTAGCGTGCAGTGCATTGGGCATTATCATGAGGGACTTGGAAGAGACGAAAGCACTCGCTCATCGCACAGAACGTCATATGTGCCAGGTGATGAAGTAGTTAGCAAAGCTGAAGGCATTATTTGCAGTTGCTATCAACGCATCTTGTGTGGACCCCATGACGGTTAGACCTGATCCTGAAGTACACCCCGATGAGGAAGAGGGATTGGAAGAAGTGATAGGGATCCCAATATATGAGGCAAGGGTACCAGGGGATGAGGATACAGGGCTAGCCGATAGTGAAGACACCACAGACACCAGCGGTGATGAGATCAAGACCGAATCAGAAGAATATGGGAGGAAACATAAGAAACAGGCATCCGACTATGTCAATTCATCGAAAGAAGTTGATCTCAACCCTCACATTTCACCTTCTCATTGATTTCCTTTTATAGTATATGTGTTTGATTTTAGTGAACTATGAATTCGGTCCATTTTATGACTTGGAATGATGTGTTTTGGATTCTATGTTTGCATTTGTGTGTTATGGATTCTATGTTAGTGTTCGTGATGTGGATTCTATGTTAGTATTTGTGTTAATGGTTTAAGTAGAATAGGAAATATGTGTTTGGCTGTTGTGAACTTGGAATGCGACCCTTAAATGGATAATTCGTGTTCTGGTTGTTTATGTTCAGAAGTAATGATTTCAAAGAAAAACTGAACATATGCAACGTTGCCCTCTATTCGTACATCATAAGATCGGTTTAACAGAGGGGTTACCTATATGCTAGTGAAATTGAATATATTATTTGATTTAAGCTCATTTATGCACTGACTTTGACCGATGGGCATATGCGACGTCGACGTGACCAATTCTTTCAGAACAAATCAGTCACCAACTACTAGTGCGACGTCGACATATTTGTTTCATTAACATTCTATTCAATTTTCATTCCACGACCCAACATACATGAATTCGCACATAGCATGTAGTCCAAACTAATTTGTCTACCGATATATTTGCGATGTCACTTATAAAGTTTTCCAAATAGAATCAATGCATATTTTTCATATATTAAGGCTAGACTTTGGATTAATAAAATACATTAAAATGAGGAAAATCCCATAAACATTCAACAACATTATTTAAATTAATGTGTAGATTCAAACCATGTCTTCTTCTTCTGCTTCGTCGATTTGGGAAATGCTAGGAATAAAAAAGTTAACACACACAACCGTAATCGGGTCATCAATATGATCACGTTTTGGGAATAGCTAATGTTGAAAAATAGGTTTTAGGGGAGGGGGCTTTATATAACAAATACAAGTATGCGGAACCACAAGAGAGTAAAACTATAAAATCGCTAGCACTTGGGGAATATTTGTGCAACATGACCGATGATATGTTTTGATCCTAGATTCAATCACATTCAAGACATATGAACCTATCCTAATCTTTATGACACATAGTGTATCTGTCACATAATGGTGCACACGTTCTACCATCGACTTCGCCTTCGTGATTAAGAAGTGCAACAATGGCGCGACACATTTTGCAGGTCTGATTCTTCCTTATGTTATTATGTCTCTGACACTCCACTACGAATGCTTCTCCGTAGGCCTACAAAGGCAAAGGGATAGACACTCTAAGGTTGCAAATTACGCTAACCCTAGTTTTCTATGAAAACTATCCCTATCGGTAACCCTTCAAGCCAACTAAACTGTTACAACTAGTGTACGATTTTCGTATTGGTAACTTGGTGACCCACATACACACACTTATGCGATCCTTCACCCCACTACCCCTATCACATATAGGTTTATCTTCCTTTAGGGATATCAATATATCCGCCAACATGAAAATAGACTACTCTCTCTGTCCTATTACTTTTGACCCATTTACTCTTTCACGGTCTCCAATGATCATCGTTGACTGTCAATATCTCTAGCTACGTATACCAATTAAGCATAAAAAAATTTATATTTAGAAAATAAATGTTAAGAAGAATCTAACAATATCTCATATGATATTTTTATCACATATATATAAACTTATATTCATGTGGTCAAAGTTTATTAAATTTGACTTTGAAAACATTAACGGGTCAATAGTTGTGGGACGGAGGAAGTATGTTGTGTGCCATATTAGTGTAACAATCATTTAATTAACAAGAATATGAATAGCAAGTCAAAATAATAATCATAATAGTAGTTATCATCAATAAAAACTAATAAGAACAAGAAATATGTCACCATGGAGTGTTCTAACAATCTCCCTTACACTAAGTCAAGGAATTGTCCCTAATGTATGTAATGAAGGTAGAATAAAGGTTGGAATCACTCAACCTTCTCAAAACCGTCAATCACGTCTGGCTCCAATCCCCAGCCCGTGCGGACCACAGTAAGGATAATCATCTGCAATGCCCGCATCTCTCATCTTCTAGTAATCTCTACCATGCCCTGATAGAGGTATCCCACATCATATCTCAGCTCATCAATCTGGCTATCCAAACGGTCAAACATGTAGGCTATCTTGTCCCGATGCTTACTAAACCTATAAGTGAGGTAACTCACATGAGCCTGCCCTGATCCCCGAAATAACCATAGCGAGTGGAAATGTTGTGCCTGGCCGGCCGCGAACCCCTAGAACTCTTTCTTAGAGAATGGCAAGCAAGATCTTATATGTGAATAGGGCCCAAAAGAATATATGCATGTACTATATAAAGCTGAATAAGAGGTGGTTGTGCTAGTGGTTGTCTCAAAAAATGATGCTCATTACCCGGAGATGAATAAAATGGCTACACTAGAAGAGTCTGCTCGAAGGTCTGTGTCTGTGGCAGTGGCTGAAACACTAACTGCTCCGATTATGGATGAATCGAGTCCTCGTCCATGGGAACTCCTCTATTAGTTTCCTTTTTGGCCTCCTCTTCATCATCACCGTCCACAGTTGATCTCAGCCCCATATCAAGCTCAATTAAAAGATACAAAGTTGTGAAACTAGACCTGATTTAGGTTATTTCTTCTTGAAGAAGACTTATGAACTTGGCACCCTTGTAGCCCTAGTTGATCACACCTCCCTCTCGCATATACGCATTTGCCAATAAATCCAGAGTTTGGGTGTAGGTCGTGCCAGGGTTCTCCCGCATACTCTCATCAGCGGGAAGGATAAAATGAAGGGCTAAGAGAGATATCATACCACTACAAGAGACATCACCTACTACCTCGGTTCTCCAGGGTCTTTTTACCTCAATTTTCAGCCCTCAAAAAATTAAGGTAAATGTAGGTGTAGTATAAATTACATTTTTTACCTCGGTTTGAAATCGAGGTAAACAGCATTTTTTTGCCTCGGTTATTCATGAAAAAACAAGTTAAATACTCATCACCCGATGACCTTGCCGACAATATAGCAATATAGGTTAGAATTCTGAGCCCCGAATACCCCATCTTCATGCGATGTCATGGTGATCGATTTTAACTAGAAAATTTGCAATGTCGATCTAGACCATATGTGAAATTTCATGAATTTGTTACCGATGTTGCTCAATGTGGTTTTTTTACTGTGGGTTTGAACCATGGTTAGTTTTATTTTTTACACCGGTTTCTTTTCTATAAAATCATGGTAGTTTATAATTTGATGAATCATTGATCGATTAGTGAGCAACGTTGCATTGAAAAATGCATTGCCGACGTGCTAGAGAGGGTACGACGTCGTACTATCCGATGTCGCGGTGGTCATAATTTGTTATTTGATGACGTGGTATATCAATAAACAAGATGTTGTTTTATATGACCGATGTCGCAAGTATAGGTCCGACTAGGATTAATTTTCTATTCCATTCGTTCGTGTCTGTGATGTCACTTCTTGCATCATGGTTTATGGTGTGACGTCACCTTAAAGTGTGCGGCCGAAGTCGATCCATTTAGTGTCCCATCTGTAACCCTTGCAGAATCTAAGCGATGTCACTTATTTGTTATCGTATTGGCCGAATTGTAATACATACTACGTATATCGGTCGAACTTTAAAATACAACAATTCATATTTATTAAAAAGATGACGCGATGTCGAACGGCCCTTCATATTGCATGTTACTACATCGATCATGGAAACTACACCATCCATACACAAATTAGGCTAACGAAATTCTCACAAATGAATTTTACCATTGATACTCCATAGCTGGCTAGAGATCACCTTGGAAAGTATCAATGGGCATCTTAGAGTATAATGATTTAACAAAAAATAAATCAATCTAATCAAAGTTCCTCATATGGTAGATGGGTTAGGTAAAGGCTTCAAATTCTTTACAATCCTAAAGAGCGGTCACCTTTCGTGACATCCTTCAAAATATTGATAGGTTATTGTGCCTTGTCCTTTGAAAAATACTACGAGTAACCTCATAATTGATAATAGGTTGTGCATAGTTGGGACATTATTGAAGAGAATCAATAGGTGATAATAATAGACACCTTTCGTAGATCAAACTGATTCTTCCTCACAAGCAAAACCAAGTTCTTCATAAAGCGCATGTAATAGTAACCTCTTTCCCCCGCACCCTCTTGTTTTTACCTATTCAAATGGACAAATTGTTCACAAAAATAAAGTTAAGTACCTTATAGCAAATTCTTATTTCAATATACAATTTTGAAGTTAATTGTAACCTTAAGGGACTTTCACAAGCATTCTTTGTGCTTGGTAATCA
>JAULKK010287515.1:0-13680 GCA_032355705.1 Rubia peregrina
TGGGCTATCGTGAATTTACCTCCTCCACCAAGGTCTGTGGTGTCAGGCAGGTGGGGGCGCTGCGGGCGAGCATCATCGCCTTTTTGCTCCAAAAAGTATGACACTTTAAAAATGAATGTTTTTTTGTGCTTGACACCCAATGAGCACATGCTAAAAAAGGAAAGATTTAATTTTTACCATTTTATCCTCACAGGATCTCATTATTTACGTTACATATGTAAGTCATTCTGCCAGTTGGACCTTATTAGCCCATTCACTAACCTCAAATCAGACTAACCTCTCCCTCACTTTTTTTTTAGATTTGGACAATTTTTGTAGTCCATTTGGAAACCCAATTTCGAAAATTCCTTCCATTCAAACCAGTAGATAACTAAAAAACAGGAGCCCAACATTTAAACCCTAATCAGATTCCACAATTATTGACCCTTCTTCTCTTTCGAAACACCTTCTCGTTATAACCTTGAGCAGAAATCCTCCGCCATCCACGACGCGTTGTCCAACCCAACTGCCCGCCACTCCCTATTGCCGACCGAACATCATTGTTCGCCGCGATGACCATTCCCAGCCTTTCCCTGTTCGAAAACGATGATATTTTTCCCGGCAAATCTAAAAGTCAAATCTTGTACGAGCCCAGGCTGGATGATACCATCATCTACGAAACGGAATGAGCCGTTCTCCTCCCATCCAGCCAAGCTGACGTCGTCGGTCCAGAGTTGCCCTATTTTCTAGCGACGGAATCCCAGGCTGAGACGGTGACACCACCAACGATGGTGACGAGGCATTTTATGAGAAGACGCAATCTACACCGATGCTCCTCACGGTGGGTTAGGTCCGAAAAACATCATTTTGTCAATGAAGAGGGGTGGCCCGGCATCGCGAACACATACGAATCAGACGAGGAGGCTACGACCAACTTGCTGGAGGATTAGCTTCTCAAGTTCACTGCTGGTGAATGAGATTCATCCGCCAAGCCCATCAGTTGAACTGAGCATAGTATCATCCTCCGTCATCTCGCCTTATATGTACCAGCTTAATGGGGTTCCAATAGATTTATCAGAGGTACACATTTTCTTGATTTATATGTGTTTGTGATTCTTTACAGTTATTACTGTTAGTATGATGTAGTAATATTGTCTTCCTGTGTTCCAATAGTTTTTATTTTCAGTTTTTGTTCATTTTATTTGTTATGGTGACTCCATTTATTTCTTGGTTTTGAGCTCCTATCAAGTACATCCTTGCGTGCACATATTGTTACTTAGTCAATATCGGAGTGACAAATATGGGAAATTACCTCCAAAAACTTTAATTCATATGTGAAAGGTGTGGTACCATGTGTAGGTACGATATTAAATTTAGATTTATTGGTTTTAGAACTTTATGCTCTCAAATTACAATATTCTTGCGTGAACATTAGTTACTCTGATCCATGCACATCAGTTACTCTGTTGTCATTTCACTTGTTAGATGTGGCTGTCCTGTTGAGCCAATATTTGTGAATATGAATCCTTCAATTTTTATATCACATGAGATTGTCTTCTACTACCTACATTTGAGTTTGTGTACTGCATTGGTCTGTCATGTAAGAGCTTATAAATGATTTACAACAAAGCAGGTTGCTGACCTGTTCATCCATTTCCATGGAATACATGCTGAATGTTGCCAATATTTTAAGATGAATGTTGTAGATTCATCATAACATACATTACAAACTTTTTTTGGTCTATTAAAAAAAAGTTGCGTGGTTGCATCATAAACACATTTCCAAAATAACATGTTTACACCAATTAGATCATCACAAGATATGATGCAACCCTGAAGTTATCGTTGAATAAAGTAGAACAACTTATCCAATTACTTGGTCAATAAGGCGTTGCAGCCTAGTAGCATAGTTCCTTGCCAATAAATACTGTAGACACTCGCGAAGTAAATCAGCGTCTACCTCTATGTCAGTGGTTAACAAACTTTGTCGTTCAAGTGCATCCTTTCCCATATGTGGTAACTTGTACCTGTCAGACCCTTTACATTTCATAATTTCAACCATTACACACTGTAGTGACAAGAAACTTTGTTGGGTTTCTGTGCCACCAATTCCCTGAATGCAGTAGTTGTTGCTTCGACCAACTGGTCCAACGTAGTTGAATTTTTTGTGCTGCAATGATTGTATGGATCTAAAAAACCCTATATCCAGGATATTTAAATCTAGACTATTTGGGGGCTGAAACCCCAATCTAATGTTGAAACCATCTGAACTTGTCACCCTCCTAAATTTTGGATCATCATCACATATGTGGGGCCTTGCATTATATTGCCGAACTATGATATTTGTGCTTGCGAGTAGCGACCATTTTCTTTTAATAGCCGGTACTAGTTTCTCCAACATGAAACTCTTGATAACTTCTATGTCAACAAATTAAATAGGTTTTGTTATCATTGTACTGGCTGGTCTATTTTTACTATCATTCATTGTTGGTTCCTTTGTAATCAATGGCCAAATCCCTATTTTCCATCAAACAACACATCCCCATCAAATTGGTCTGCATATGGAGTATAAGAACACGATTTTCTGAATGTATCTCTTGTTTTGAATAGTCCGATGAGGCTCCTCTTCTTCTGGAAGAAGATAATACCTTTCATCCACTCTTGTAATGAAAAACCACTTCTCATCAATATGAATAACATGATGCATAGCTATAAATTTTGTTTTGTGTTCTACCGAGTCACACTTTAAGTGTGAAACTGTTCAGTGTAACCTGTTTAGTTGATTTCGTTCCAAGATTTATGGCTTGATGATAGTTGAGTGACTGTGAATCTCTCCACCTTTGATCCAATGGTGCGTTTTAGTTGTGCTAACCCCAACTGCAACAATATATCCCCTCTGTGTTGTTCTTTAATGTAGTGGAACAACCATGACTAGGTCTTTGTTGATATGAATGACTGGTCTTCCTTTTCCCCACTTTATTTTACTTCTCTAATTGCGAGATAACCGTTGTTCATCTTGTTTTACCTGCAGGGAATGGAGGCGGCTCATGGTGCGGACCAACGTGTTCCACCGTAGAGCTGATTCATTTCGATGACTATGTAAAATCTTTCCATGTTGCTAGAGTACAAGGATGAACTCTCCAATTTGTTCTCGTTCG
The DNA here is from genome assembly GCA_032355705.1 of Rubia peregrina. NCBI lineage: Eukaryota > Viridiplantae > Streptophyta > Magnoliopsida > Gentianales > Rubiaceae > Rubia > Rubia peregrina. The sequence goes on from JAULKK010287515.1 coordinate 3,138, forward strand.
AGGCCCTTAAGCCGATGCCTTGATGAACCTACATCTTCAATGAAAGAGTGAGGAAGAAGAAAAATATTTATGAAAATATTTCTGGTTGTGTGTTCCAACAGCAAGGAACTTGCAGTAGAAAATAAGATGACAGATACAACTAGCAGGAAGAACAAGCTGCAAGGGTCTGGTGCTTTAATATTTGTCTCTAATAAATATAGAAAGTAGGGTAGTTGTTCCAGATTAAGAGGGAATTCGAAATGTCATTAGGAAATTCCCCCTTCATTTAACCAAGTCTAATCTGTACTTTAGTGGGAAATTATGGATTTTTAGGGGCTGAAGACCCACTATCATGTTGAAGAATTGTACTTTGTATGTCATATTATCTGACTCAATCTTGCTTTTATGTCAAATCTGTACTATAGCTAAACTCCAAGAGCCAAACCCTATGTTACCATACTCAAGAAAACAGAGGGAGTACAGTAATTAGGAAGGAATGACAAAGTGAAGGAATTGAAATGATTGAAAGTTTCTATAGTACAGTCGTTTGGTTTATGCAGGAATTTAATTTAATCAATAATTTCTAATTCATGAGAAGTTATTTCCGTGATCAAATTCCAAAGATATACATAAAATGTGTTTGGTTGCACGTGAATGAATTCGTACGGTTGTTTATTTACCTGGATGATGTTTGGATCACATAGAGAAGTGGAAAAAATTTACGTGCGTGTTGTGGGATACAAACGTAATAACACATTAAAAATGTGGATGAATTGCGTTCGACTGAGGGGGATCCTCAGTAAGATGTTTCCCACGTTATGTGGGAAGTTTAATTTCCTCCGCATTATAAATTCCCATGTTTTCAATATTTTACGTCAACTAAACAATTCTACCTATTCTGAAGGGATTTTATAATTATCACACAGCCTACCACATACCAAATAAAGTATTGGGGATGGAAAGTGGGAACATCATGGAGTGAACAATAGATTAAATCCGGAATTAAATTGGGCGCGCCAATTTTTTACCGCCTAAATTTGTTATCTAGTGTCGAAACTAAAATATATCGTTCTTATCTTATATTAGTATTTTAAACCAGAAAATATTTATTTATATTTTATATATACCTCTTTCAATTTATGTATTCTTCGTATTATATGTCTTTCAAAAAATTTGTTTAATTTATATAGTAAAAACAATAATTAGTTGCAATGTTATCTCATTATTTAAATTCACACCTTTTGTATGCAACATCTGCTGTAAGTGTATTAATTAAATTTATTTAATTATAATTATTTCAATAATTAATCACATATTTGGTATTCTTCTTAGCCATTTATAACAAAAATATAATTTTATGACACACTAATTTTAATATTACCAATATTATTTTTTGAGTGTACAAATTATTTAATAACTAACTATTATTTAATTCTCCTTTAAAAAACCACATATATTTTTTAATTCATTTTTTGTTGATTAATATAAGATGTATATCTTAAATGATAAATGTTCAAACTTGGCCAAGGAATGAGCGTCAAGCTTGGCAGTTGTACAAGAGGAATTATCAGAATAATGGAGGCAGAGCTAATAGAGGACCTCGAGATCAAGGTTAGGAAAGACAGGAAAAATAGCCTCGTGATTAGCAGTTGGGAATCAGGAAAACGGGAATCAGGATAACTCAGTGATCCATAAGGTGATTAATGTCATTTATGGGGGAAAGGTATTCAAATACAGTTATGAAGGCCTATTCGCGTCACATTCCTTCCTGGGAGCCATGCCATAAAAGATTGTAGACATATGAGACAATAACATTTTCAAAGGTGGATGAAGTTCCGAACAAAAATCCACATGCCGACCCCATGGTTGTTTCTGCTGTCATTCGATGATGGAACTAGAATTGAGGTGATGTTTGCAAAATGATTTGATTAGCTGGATATAGGCCACAACAACTTGAGAAAGTATGCTCAACCATTGTCAGGTTTTAGGGTAAAACTGCGTTTCTTCTAGGAGAGATCACTTTGTCGGTGCGAATAACTAATGGAGATAGAGGGGTGACGATATATTGTAACTTTATGGTCATCTATGCATATTCACCATACAATGTGATCCTTGTGAGGCCATGGATGTGCCTGGCTCGAGTTGTGTGGTCTCCTCATCATTTAATGATAGTTTCCTCACAGATAAGAGAATAGCTGCCATTCGAGGAGATTGGACGGTGGCTAAAAGTTAATTTAACAGCAATGAAAGAAGCAAGGAGGGCAAGATGCGTGGCCCCAATACATGGGGAAGTTGGTCCAGCTGATACAAAACAAGTCCCCATTCTAGATTCTGGAACGGTTGCTATAGGAAAGTTAATGCATGGAGGTGTTAAGGAAATGCTAGGAACCCTACTTTATGGGTATGGTGATGTATTTTCTTAGAGCACTTTGGATCTTACTGGGGTACCCTCAAAGTTGGCGGTTCACAGATTAAATATTGACTCCTCGATAAAGATGGTTAAACAGAAAAAAAGTAGGCGATCAAAGTGGAGGTAGAGAAATTTCTTAAGGCCGAGGATATCGAGAGGTACTTTATCTGGAACGGCTTGCTAATCCAGTAATTGTTTCGAAGCATGATCCATAAGTTGGTGGCAGATGTGCATTGACTTCACAGATTTGCATAAGTTTTCCCTAAGGACAGCTATCCTCTACCACTAATCGATAAGTTGGTGGAAGTCATAGCTGGATATTAAGTCTTGGCCTTCTTCGATACTAATAAGTGATACCACCAGGTATTGATGGCAGATGAAGATAAGGAAAAAACTTCATTCATAACAGATGTGGGAACATTTTGTTATAAGAAAATACCGTTTGGGCTTAAGAATGCAGGAGCAACTTACCAATGACTGGTGGATAAGTTATTCAAGAAGAAGATAGGCAAAACATGGAGATATATGTGGATGATATGGTAGTTAAGACCAGGGATCACAAACAGTTCTTGGGAGATTTGAAAGAAATGTTTGAGGAGCTTCGAAGGGGGAATTTAAATTGAATCCATTCAAGTGTGTGATTGGAGTGGGGGTTACAAAATTTCTTGGATTTATGGTGCCCGAGAGGTGTATTGATGTTAATCCTGAGAAGGTTGAGGCCTTAATAAAGATGAAGAGTCCGCAGATGTTGAAGGATGTTCAAAAACTAACCGGGTCTCTGGCGGCCCTAAGTCGAATTCTATTGAAGGGGGCAACAAATCACTTGCCTTTCTTTGATGTGCTAAGAAGAGCAAATAACCTGCAAATAAAATGAAAGGAAGTTGGACAAATGAGCAATTATGAAAACCGAAAAGATGGCTAGATAATAATTATCTCAAAAACTATTTTTTAAAAAGATACGTGAGAATATTTTGATATCTCCCATAAAAGAAACCGTAATCCACATGCTTTCCCCCGTAATTGAATGAAACGTGCATAATTAAAAATTCTAAAAATGTCTATATGAGAAAATCACCTTGAGGCTCGAAGGCAACTCCCACGGCTAAATGATCTTGAGATATCATATCAAGATTCTATTCTACGACTGAGTGATCTTGAGGATGATATCTTAAACATTTCCAGAATTGATCCTTTAGGTCATTAGTTAAGTTATCTCGAATACTCCTAGACCTCAAGGAGATATTTAGTTTTCTGGGGGCTTTTGATGATGGTTTAATTTAGTGAGTCATTTCTTACTGTTGGGCTTATTTTGGCCCAAAAAAGACATAACAAAAATGATTAACAGTCTACCGAGTTTATTGCCATTAATGGTGTTATACAGAAGTTAAGTCGTACTCAAATACTATCAGGTTTACTCAGGTATAAATATAAGGTGTGTCTACATTTAGTATTCATTCATTCTCATACAATATTTATACAGCTTACTAATTTAAGTATTATAGATTTCCCCTGGGACTTGTTTCTTGTAGATCGCAATCAAGGGACTCGTGGTGCAGTTTGATCGATTTTGAGACGTATCAAGTACTTTGTATTTTCATCGCCTTCATTTAACCATTTAAATTTTCCTTCTGTTTCCAATATAGCTTTTGTTCATTTAAAGATTTTAGTAACATGGCCTTGTTATGTTTTAGGTTAATCATGTTAAGGACTGAATTAAATTCTTCATTAAAATGTTCTTGCAGTCTGACATTTTCCTATGCTATGCTAATATTTTCATGTATATCTCTAAACTTTGTCTTATTCCATTGTTTGATGAATTTTTAAAAATATTTTTAGCTTGAGAAATACTTTGATCATCCATATTTTTAAATTGGCATATTCCAATTCGATTGGATTACATCTTTTAAATCTTTCCTAGTTAACCAAACATCTAGAAATCTAAAGGGCTTAGGTGATGAGGGGATGTTGGAGCCTATGATAAGGATTAAAGGGCAGTGATCAGAGGGAAGTTTGTTCAAAGTGTGAACATAACTGTTTGGGAATGAAGGAAACCAATCATTTGTGGCCAAAGCTCTATCCAGTTTTTCAGATGTTGGGTTAGCTCTTCCATTTGACCATGTGTATGTATTGCCAACAGTAAAAATGTGTTGCTGTTGATTGAGATTAATCAAATCAGAGAAGTGTTTAATGTTTTCAGGTTAGGATTTTTAGGTCCTTTATACTCACTTATTATTTCCATTGCATTAAAATCACCTATCATTACAGTTTTCTCCTTAGAGTAGGTTTCAAATTCTTTCCATAGGGATTTTCTCTCCTTTAAATATGTAGAAGCATGCTCAAAAACAACTAGCACATCATCCTAAAAGGTTATGTTTTCAATTTTTGTAACTAGAAACTGTTTTTTGTCTGCTGTTATGTCAATTTCAAAATCTAGTTTCTAGAGAAGCCATATGTTACTTTTCTTTGAGCAGTGACACCTATCAAAACTTAGTTTAGTTTTTATATTCCTGACGTTGTTCAACTTTTTGGTTGGGTTCTATGATACAGATCATTTTAAGATTATGAATTGAGATCATTTTTTAAAGTCTATCAAATGAAGTATCTAGGCCTCTCTGATTCCAGACCAAACTTTTAATGGATTTTTTTGCACTAATTATTTAAAACAGAGTCTTTACATTTTTATGTTGATATTAAATTCATTTGATTAAGTTTGTTGAAGAGGGTTCTTTTCCTTATTTTGTAGATTTTGAGTCAGGTACAATTTGGAGACATACCTAATCCAGCTGAAGCACATTCATACTTTCACCTGTCTGCTCCTCGATTTCTGCTTCAGGTTCTCCTAGTAGTGAGAATCTGTTTGAGGTTATGGGACTGTTCCTGTGGGTTGGAGTGAAAATTGGTTTAGTAGTAATAGTATTGTGAGTGAGTGATTTATGAATACCTGTTATATTATCTCTTGCATAGATCTTTTAGATCTTATGCATTTTTTATATGTTAAAAGGTTTTGAGAGTGGCCACTTTTCCCCCATATTTGTGGATGTTTCTATGTATATAATATTTTGGATTTGAACATCCTAGGTTGTGGTGTGTTCTATAGTTGGCTTTGATACAGTAGGTTCAGGTGGGGGTTGACTTAGTGACAAGGCTTATGGATTAGGGCTTGGTTGTAATGCATTGTCATTTGGCATTTGAGCTGTAACTTCTCTGTCTTTTTGAGAGATAGAGATGTCTGATGAGTTCTTTTTTATGCTGGAGATTTGACTAAGAACTATCATTAGTTGGGCCTTTTTGGTTTATACACAATCTTAGGTGTTAGATTAGGGTTTAGAATCCTGCATTTAGGTGTATCATATCCTAGTTTTTTGCAATGACTGCAGTACACCAGAAGATCCTCATATTTTATACTATACTTATCATTATAAGTAAGTGATCCTAACCTGATTGTGGCCAGATGCGTGGACTGAACATAGACCTCCACACACATCTTGCTGGCTAACGACCTTGTCTGTTTTTCTTTTGTATTGTCCAATTTGATAAAAACTCTACTTGATTTTAATTGCTTCGATAGATTGAAGATTATAATAGTAGAGTTAACCTTTTTTTTTATGGTGATCCATACAGGAACTATGGATGATTCTCTATTGGGCTTGGATTATGGAGTCTGCTTCAGTACTTTCATAGTTTTCTCATTGAGTAACCGGACTGCTTTAATCCAGCAATGATGGAAATATTCCTTTCTCTAAACCTAATTAGGATGATTCTAACATTCAAAGCTCCACTTTGATATTTCCCTAAAATCTAATTTAAAAAAATCTACTTCTAGCTTTTCTATTGCTGGCATCCTTTTAGGAAGTTTTCTATGATGGCGGTTTTGGTAGTGTTAGGAGAAGCTTTGGATTTTTCTGGGGTATATAAGACAGAGAGATCTCCCTTGAAGTGAGTTGTGGGATAATGATAGGGTTGATGCAATCAGGGTGTCTTTGCTCTGCAGTATTTGGGCAAAAGATTTTGATTGAGTTACAAGACTCTTTTTCGTGGTTGGGACTGCCATAGGTTGTGATTTTTGAACTTGAAATTCGAAGAGGTGGGTTGATGGTCGTGGCAAGTGGCCGGTGAAGAGAGTTGTTACCATTACTTTATCAGAAAAGTAGAGAGAGGGAGGATAGAAAATGTTAGAGAGAGAAAGGCCTTTATTGCACTACATAAATAAAAATCTATTTTTTTAGTGTATATAAAAATATACGACTAATGAAATTTTAGTTTCCTCCACAAAAATTAACCAATTAGGGAATGAAAATAGGCACTTGATAAGGAAATAAAAACTCTTTCCTTGTAGGAAAGGTTATAAATGGAAGTTACCATATAAAATTAGTTTCTTTGTCGGTTAGGTTAGACGATAATTTCCTTATAGATTTTTGAATCTTATTTCCGATAGATTTTGGTTTGTTATAACACTATACATTGTAGCTCTCATCATTGATAAGATATGTCATTGATGTGATATCAATGCACCAAATAAATATCTAAACCCTAAATATATTTGACGTCGTCGACTGCCCTACCAGTTGCTATTTTTTTCTTCAATTGACGCTACCACCTCAACAGTTGCCACAATCCGTACGACTCCGATCTGCCAGCGAGTGACTCACCACCGCCAGACTCCATGCATTGTTGCACCTCTGCCTACCTAATTTGCATTGCCGCCGTCACTTCCTGGTCTTCACCGATCTACGTAATTTGCTGCCATGTCTGATCTCACATCTGGTTCCGGTCCCGATATTGCTGAGCAAGTTTGCATCGCCATTGAAGCCGAGGCTAACAAACTACAGAATCTCAATGCCACTGACGTGATTACAGTTTTACTCAAACAATTGCAATTACAATCTGGCTGTAGGGGATTTGTACCTTCTAGTCGATCTATGAACTCTCCTTACTACCTTGGTACCTCTGATGGCCCCGGTTTGACCATCTGTCCCGTCCAACTGAAAGGTGAAGAAAATTATCTTGAATGGTCTGCTGCAATTTGTAGCGCTATGCTTGCCAAGAAGAAGCTTGGTTTTATTGATGGAACCTGAAAGAGTAAATTTTTCGTAATGATTATTATTGATCATGAAGAGAATAAATAGAGAGTACAAATCATAAAGGTAGACTAGTCCTAATTTAACTCTAAACCTAGTCAACAAGATAAAACCAAATTTAATCATCTAACTGATTTATTCTGACACCCCCCTCAAGCAAAGCGTCAGATGTTTGCCGACGCACAACTTGGATATGAAGAACTCGAACAACGAACGAGATAGCCCCTTGGTGAAGATGCCTGCTATCTGAAGATAAGTGGATACGTGCGCAACTTGAAACTTACCGGAGGCCACCAACCCCGAACAAAGTGATAGTCGATGTCATTGTGTTTTGCTCGCTTGTGAGCCACTGGATTCTGAGCCAAGAAGATAGCGCTATTCTTGTCACATAACAACAACAAAGGGCCGGACAGAGACAAGGCGCTGGACCAAGGAGACCTTCAAAGATGGCTACCGGGACGCCGTGAAGAGACACGAACGCCGGAGAGGACTGTGTGCAAAACGAATGCCGGAGAGGACTGGATAAATGCCGGGATGGGACGCTAAAGAGAACACCGTATAAAGCTGTTGGAGACTCGAGAAACACGCCGGAAGTTGACCGGAAAAGGAGAGAGGGCAGCGCGCAAAAAAAATAAAAATAAATTAATTTAGGTTTTTAGGGGTTTGGATCAGAACTCTGCTCTAATACCATGAAAGAGTAAATTTTTCGTAATGATTATTTTTTATCATGAAGAGAATAAATAGAGAGTACATAGCATAAAGGTAGACTAGTCCTAATATAACTCTAGGCTGATCAACAAGATAAAATATAATCTAATCATCTAACTGATTTATTCTGACACCCCTCCCCCTAGGCGAAACGTCGGATGTTCGCCCAGTCAGCATCAGAATACCCCAATACCTCTGGAGAAGTAGAAGAACGAAGTGTGAGACCGAAATGAAGAGTACCTCGAATATAGCGCAGAATTTGTTTAGCTACCGCAAAATGATCATCTCTGGGGTCCTGAAGATACTAACTAAGTGTGTTGACCGAGAAGACCAAGTATAGACGAGTGATGGTCAAGTACTGAAGAGCTCCAACCAAGGAACGATCCAGAGTCGGATTACGGAACGGAAGACTAGTAGAACTGTGCAACTGAAAACCTGGCACAAAAGGTGTGGAAACTGGTGAAGCATCGAATATCCCTGCACGAGTCAGAATGTCCCGAGTATACTTTGTCTGACCAAGAAGTAAACCTGATGAAGTAGGCAAACTTGAAGGCCAAGAAAGTAATTAAGAGCGCCAAGGTCCTTAATCGCAAACTCACGACGCATCCGATCAATAAACAGACAAGGGAGAGTTGAGTCGTTACCTTGAAAATGATGTCATCCACATAAACCAAAAGATAAAGCAACAAGTAACCCTTCGAGAGAAAGAACAATGACGTGTCGATGAAGTTGCACTGAAAATCGAGCTGAGTTAAATAAGTGCTGAAACACTAGAACCATGCCCGAGGATCTTGCTTAAGTCCATAAATGGTCTTTCGCAAGCGACGAACATAATCTGGATGAACGGGATCCCTGTAACCAACTGGTTGTTTCATAAAGACCGGAGCATCGAGAACACCATTAAGAAAGGTGTTCTTGACATCTAGCTGATGAAGCGGCCAAAAGCGCATGGTGGCAATGGAAAGAATTGTCCGAACAGCGGAGGCCTTGACCACTGGACTCAAAGTGTGATCAAAATTAAAACTTGGAATCTGCAAGAAACTTTGCGCCACAAGTCTAGCCTTATGATGCTCAACAGTACCATCTAGTCGATACTTCAGCCGATAACCCTATTTGGAGCCAACAATGTTAGCGGCCAAAGGGCGAGGCACCAAATCCCAAGTGTGCTGACCACGAAGAGCCGTCATCAGCAGTGCGATAATCCATCGGCTCAGACTGAGCAAGCAAGGCGGCAGTAAGACCATGAGCGATAATATATGAAAAATATTTTCACTGAATGGCTCTGGTAGCTGATCGAGTGACCATGCGATGAGGGTGTGCGAGTTCGAGAAAGAGAGACCGGAGAAGAGGCTGGAGGAGTAAAATCGACCGAGGAGGTTGGTGAAGAAGCGGTTGAGCTGGGCGGAGACTTAGCAGGCGGACTGACTAGCGCAGAACAGAAAGTGCCTTCCATGGTGCTGGTGGCGGATCTTTGGTGCAAATGGAGCAAGGGGTTGTAGTTGTCACAAGAGAAACTGGAGGCAAAAGAGGTGCCGAATCAGGATCAGGATCAACAAAGGAAGAAACATCTAACACTGAAGGTGGAGAACCGATCGCCGAAGGAATGGATGGGGCGAATGGAAAGCATGTCTCATCAAAACGAGCATGTCGAGTGACAGATTCTTCCAGTAGTGCGATCGAAGCACCGGAAACCTTTATACTGTGAGTTGTAGCCAATAAATACACACGAAATACTGCGAGAAGACAACTTGTGGTTGGTCAACAAATGGACGAACGAACGGGAAAACCCAACCAAAAGAAAATTGGTATATATGGGTACCCGACCATTAATAGCCTCATATGGTGATCGTCCGCCAAGAACAGGAGTAGGCAACCGATTAATGGTATAAGTGGTTGCTGCAAAGGCATCAGGCCAGTGGGAGAGAGGGACATGAGAGTGATACAGCATAGACAAGCTTATCTCAACAATGTGGCGATGCTTGTGCTCAGCCTGAGCGTTCTGCTCCAGAGTATATGGTCAAGAAATCTGATGATGAATGCCCTTTGTCTGAAAGTGAGAGTGTAAGTGACCATTTATGAACTCAGTGCCTCCATCACTCTGAAACAAACACCTTAACGGTGGACGAGAAGTGATTCTCCACAAAAGCCTCAAACTGGCGATAGACATCCCAGAAATCAGACTTGCAGTGCATTGGATAAAACCACAAGAGACGAGAATAATCATCAATGAAAATGGCATAGGAGAAGGCTCCCATAAATCACAATGAACTAGATCAAGTACCCTAGTATCACGTTTATCATTTGTATGAAAAGATACATTTTTGCCTTTTCAGAGGCTTCACAAAGGTTGGGTTTAGGCAAAATCAAT
>JAULKK010287526.1:0-23807 GCA_032355705.1 Rubia peregrina
AGGTGCCCCCATAGTGCCTATCTGTTACACTTCCCCGAGGTGCAATCCAGCACGCCTCGGGATGCGTGCCGGACGGGGCTCTGCGGGACACCTCGGAAGCGTGCAGCAGGACACCTCGGGAAGCGTGTCAGATTGCACATCGGGAAGCATGCTGCCTGCACTCTGTGGGCCCACCTCGGGAAGCGTATCGGCGTTGACCACCGTTGACCGGGAGGGTAATTTCGACTTTTCATTTTTCTGAAATTTTATTTTTTCCCAAGGGGTGTAATGGTCATTTCTATCCAAAATTTGGTTTCCAGGGTTAATTTTGCACTTTCAGATTTTACAAGGCCATTTCTGCACTTTCAAACAATTTATAGGGTTAAAAACGCACTTCACTCTTTCCTTAATTTGGTTTGTTGGAATACGTGATTCTTGAAACTGTTGATAGGAAAATGCGGAATTTCGATTTAGGTAGAGTGGAATATGCAGTTGTTTGGATGGATGGCTACATGGTGTCCAATATTTGACGCTATGATGATTATTTGACGAAAACATATTGACTTGTCTAATGTTGTTTCTAGCTTTTAAGTTGAAGACGAAGTTGGTTTGTGCTGATATAAGTTGTTTCATATATTTTGACATAGTTGTGCAGTATGAAGCTCGCTGAGCTTCTCTGCAATGCTAGAATATGACCAACATTCATCTAGTGCTTCTTTGTTGACTCTTTTCATGGTAGTTCTGTGGATGTTTGTGATCAAACTGTCTAATGGATTCGATTACAATTCTGTGGTCGGGACTCTGGTAGGGAATCTTGTGTTTGTTTAAGAGTGTTGTGTTGTTGGGGAATCTTGTGCTATATCACAAACCTGCATTTCTATAAATACTGCAAGACAGGCTGCAGGATATCTCCTGATGCAATGTTGAATGTTGATTTTCTGTTAAATAATACCCTTTTTCGTATATCATTTAGGAGAGTATGTTCTTTTACTTGTTTTTCCATCTAGTTGAAGTACTTATGAGGTTTTTGAGCTCAGTTATAGTGATTGATCATTGCTTACTGTTACTTAAATGACTTACAAAATTAATGATGAGGTTTGTGAGCTCAGTTATAACAATTGATCATTGCATAGTGTTCTCACGTTTGTGTATTCCTCTATGTTTGAAGCAGTTCAACTAATCTTTTCAATAATGTAGAGCTTTATATGAATGGCATTACCATTGCGTTGAACGCATAAGTGATAACAAAAGGTTCAACAAAACTTGGTTCAAAATTTCTTAAATGTAAAGGAAATAATGAGGAGAAATACTAAATATTTTTCCATCTTGATGTAGCCCAGTACATTTCTTAATTAGTGGGATCCAAATCTTGGAGAGGTGATGTTAAGGATCAAAACATAACACATTTTCCATATGGTATGATAGGGTACATCTGAGCATTTCTAAGGACCATAGATGCGTGAATTAGCCTTGTGATTTGATGTGTATGTGCCACATGATTTAATTGCTAGTTTAAACTAAAGTTATGTTCAGTCCCATAAATATTTATATTTGGGATAGTTATATTTAGTCCTATAGATTATTAATTTTGTATCTTACATTTTGTGGAAATGTTTTTGATGTTGCTAGATATGGCCATATAGATGTTATTAGGCTGTTTTACTGTTTGTAGTGAAGTATTAGAGCGGCTGCGCACAGCTATAGTCAGCGCCAAATTCTAGTGTTAATTTTTTTTCCAAATCGAACTAATAGAGCAGCTGCGGTCAGCGCCCAATTGCAATTGCAAATAAATAACCGGTGACAATTTTAACACCGATTTTCTAAAAACCGGTGCTAGATTTTAACATCGGTTTTTACGAACCGGTGCAAATAGAAAACTGGTTCTAATTTTAACACCGGTATTTTGCCAAACCTTTGCAAATAAATTACTGGTGCCATATAAAATCGGTGTAAATTTAGAATTGATTTTTTAGACCGGTGCTAATATTAAAACCTGTGTCAATGTTGCACCGATTTTAGAAAACTGGTGCTAACCAATAAACCAGTGCTAAATTTAGCTCTAGTTTTTAAAACCGATGTCAATATGAAAATCGGAACAAATATTGCACCGGTTTTATAAAACTGGTGGTAACAAAAAAATTGGTGCTAAATCTAGCACCGATTTTTTTAAAACCAGTGAAGACGTTTCACCACCTACTTAGGCACCAGTTTTTTTGGATCCCCAAAAACCGGTGCTAGACTTCTAAAAAACTGGTGCTAGAGGGTCGGTCCTATTATAGTGCCCGTTAGTTACCTCTACCTGACCATTTGCTTGGGGATTAGCTATATACGTGAATTTTTGTGTGATCCCTAACTTTGAGCACCATTCGGTAAATGTCCCACTTGTGAACTGCATCCCATTATCCGTAATAATAGTTTGTGGCACCCCAAAGCAGCAGACTATGTTCTGCCAGAAAAAATTTCTTGTTGCTTCTTCCATGACTCTTCCAATGGCTTTGCTCTTACCCACTTAGTGAAGTAGTCAATCACCACAATGAGAAATCTTGTGTTTCCAGCTCCTTTGGGAAAAGGTCCAACTAGGCCGATTCCCCATTTATCAAATGGTCATGCTCAACTATTCCTATTAAAGCAGCATGTGGCTTGTGCGATATTGGAGCATTAATTTGGCAGCTTTTGCACTTTTTTAGGAAGTTATGCATATCGTAGAACGTAGATTGCCAATAGTAACCCGCTCGAATTATCTTCTTCGCGATTGTCTGAGACCCTTGATGTTTTCCACATAATCCTCCATGCATCACCTTCATAATTTTTCCTGCTTGCAATGGTCCTACCCACTCTATCCATGGAGATAAGAAAACATTCTTGTATAAGATTCTCCCCTCATAAATGTTGTTGTGAGCTCGCAATTCCAACTTTCTGGCTTGCACCTTGTCTACAGGTAGTTTTACCTTTGCAAAGTAATCTTTTAAACGTGTCATCCAGTTTACTTCTTCTGTTTGGACCGTTGACATAGTCGTTATTGTTGTACTTGTGATTGGTATGACTTCCGCTTTCACATCCTTCTGCCTTATCAGCAAATCAAATCTGGTTGTCACCAATTTGCTCAAGGCATCTGCTTTGATGTTTTCACTTCTTGGGACATGTTGATCATCAAAGTATTCGAGTTGAGCAATAAGCTGAAGAACTCTACTTAAACACTTTATCAACTGCTCCTCTCGTACTTTGTAGTCTCCCCGCACTTGCTGGACTACTATCTATAATCGCTAAAGCACTTAACACTTTTAACCTTCATTCTAAAAATAAACTCTAAGCCACATATTAGGGCTTTGTATTCAGCTTCATTATTGGTGAGTGGAAAGTTGAAAAAAGTAAATATTTGTACTATCCTCCTTTTGGATTGACCAGTAGTAGTCCTGCGCTACAACCTTCTTTATAGATGCTCCATCTACGAAAAAATTCCATGAGATGTCTATCCTCTTGCATTTCTCTCAGCAATTCTAAGATTTCTTGTACATTTCCCTCTCGTACATCTGGAGTTGTCATTTCTGCAGTAAAATCTACCAAGGTTTGCACCTTCATTGTAATTTGCAGTTGAAACCAAATCTCATACTATCCCAGTTAAAAATCCCACTAAGTTATTCTTCCAGATAATTTAGGCTTGCTTAAAATATTCTTGATTGGGTAGTCAAACACGAAAATGTTATGACTCTGGTAATAAGTTTGCAATGTCCTTTCCGAATATACCAAAGCTACAGTTAGTCTTTCAATTGGTAAGTATGCCTTCTTTGCACTTTGCAGTATTCTACTAATGTAGTATGCTAGTACTTATTTTTGGCCTTCTTGACGCACCATGACTGAACTTACCACGTTTATTGAAACTTTCAGGTACATATATAGGGTTTCTCCAGAGACTCGTGACTTCAGTGTTGGCAATGCTTGAAGTTGTTCCTTCAATGACTCATACGCTTTCTGACTTTCACCATTCCAGCTGAAATTTTTAGCCTTTTTAAGGATTTCAAAGAGCGGGAAGTGTTTCTCAGTCACTTTTGAAACAAATTTGCTAAGCGCTGCCAGTGATCCTATTAATATCAGTACTTCCTTGATTATTCACAGTTGTGGAAGGTCCACTATTGCTTGTATTCTTTCCGGGTTAGCTTTAATCCCTTTGGAGGATACTTTGTATCCCAAGAATTTTCATGCGCCTACTCCAACTATATATTTCATGGTATTAATGCTTCATACCAATTGCACTCAGGGTATCCAAGTTTCTTACAAGTTGTGCGCAAAGTGGCATATCGTTTTGGTTTTGATAACCATGTCGTCTACATATGCTTCAAAATTTTGGCCTATTTGATTGCAAAATGCATTGTCAATTACTCTCTGATATGTTGCTCCTACATTTTTTGGGCCAAACGACATCTTCACATAGAAAAATACGCTGAAGCTCGTTATGAAGGCCATTTTTTCTGCATCTTCTGGGTTCATTAGTATTTGGTTATATACCTTATACGAATCCAAGAATGATAGGACTTGGTAACTTAATATTGCTTCTACTAGCTGGTCAGTTTAGGTAAAGTCTAACAGTTTTTTGGGCATGCCTTATTTAGATCAGTGAAGTCTATACACATCTCCATTTTGTGTCTGCCTTCTATACCATCGCTGGGTTTGCTAACCACTTTGGATAGATTACTTCCTTTAGAATACCAGCCTGAAGCAATGCCTTAACTTCCTCTTCGATTGGTTTGTGTCTGTCACTAGCAAAACTTCATTGCTTTTGTTTGGCTGGCTTGACCGAATCACTAATATTCAAAGAATGGGTAGAAATTCCTGGGTCGACTCCTCCCATGTTCTATAAATTCCATGAGAATGTATCTTTGTGACTATAGAAGATTTATATAGCCTTTTTTTCTTCTGGGTTGGAAGATGCTTTCTTATTTTGACACACTTAGAAGTGTCTTCATCATCCAAAGTAACAACCTCCATTTCTTCTTCCAGATATATTGAAGGCTTTGACAAACCACTATATGAGATAGTGCTAACCATTTTATCTGCTCCACATTTCTTCCCCCTTTTATGGAAATAATCATGCATTGTCTGGCTGTTTGCTGGTTTCCCCTTATTGCTGCGATTCCTGCTGGATTCGGGAACTTCGTTACAAAGTGGTATGGTGACCATATTGCCTTTGTTGTATTCATCCAGGGCCTACCGATGATGGCGTTAAATAGACGTGGTGCATCTATGACCACGAAGTCACACATGATAGTACAATTTCTATCATTTTAACCTATGGTAACAGGCAGTTGTATGTTACCCAAGGTGTCTCTGCTCATTCCGTAAATCCTACAAGGAAAGATGGAACTTCTTTAGATCTTGAACCCCTACTTATAAAAGCAATCAAAAAATAGGGTTTCAACTGTGCTCCCATTATCCACGAATACTCTATAAATTGTGGCATTTCCAATTTTAGTGATAATGACCCGATAGGTGAAGTGTTGGGAACTGCATCCTCTTCGCTAAATGTGATTGTCTCGTCTGGACAAAATCTCTTATCAGCAGGTTCTTGTGGTGGCGAATATCCAACCTTAGCTTTCTAGGCTTGATTTGATAGGGTCTCAATTGATCTGTGTATCAACAGGATTACTCTTTCTCGGCCTCACCCGCTATATCTTCTTCGAAATCCACTACCACTTTCATCTTCTGATTCTTGCTCTGTGCATTTGCTATGCCTTGGTTTTTTGCTTTGGAGATACCTGCTTTGTTGGCTTCGTTGTACCGGATTCCTCCATATTATTTCTTGTACTGGCTTATATAGTCATTCCTCAAATTATCTCCTATTTTCTTCTCAAGTCTCTACAATATTCAATGTCATGCTCATGGTCATTATGGAAGGAACAATAGTATTCTCCGAACCTCTTGTCTGGAGGCGCTATCATTAGTGCAGGTTCACAGAATAACTCTCTGTTCGCTTGCAAGATTTATTTTTGCTACGTCATCAAAAGGGTTTCTAAGACTTGTGCTCCTGATTCTTGTCCTTTGAAAGGGGTATTACCTTTCCCTTTTTTTATGAAGCCTCTCAGTGTATCCTCCATTATTCTCTTTTCACTTCTCTCATGCTCTATCTTGATGTTATTTGATTCTTTGGTTCGTACACACTATTCAACTATATTTTTTCAATTCCCTTCAATTTTCAGACGTGTTCTTCGTAAGCTCATTTTAAAATTCTCTTGATTGCATGCCTCCTGTAAATGTACCCAACGAAGATTAGAACGACAGATCGCAAACTTGCAGGTTTTTAGTGACAAACCTATCATGGTATTCTGCGAGACTTTAATCACTTCGCTGAGCTATGTTGTTTAGGTCTGCTATTGTTTTGGTAAAATTTTACTTCTGATAGAAGTGACCCAAAAAAATTTAAAAAAATCTAACAGTTGTGCCCAAAACTTAATACTTTCATTTGGTAAGTCATCGTACCATATAAGCGTCGTTCCGATAAGAAAATAGAGAAGGACTTGCATACTAACTCAATTTCTGCGTCACAAAATACCATGCTATTGTGATAGGAATGCAAGAATTCCTTTGTTGTCCCATCATAGATCTTAACATGCAAAGGTAGCTTGAAGTCTTTTGACATCTTGAAATCGTGAAGATGCGGTGCCAACGTTGACTTATCTGCATCATCGTCTGCAACTCTATCCCTTAAATCATCTTCATAATTGAGGTTCTAATGCTTTTGGCTTTTTTAAAACTTATTTTTGAGGATTTTGGCCTGATAGTGGCTAAGAATTAATTGTACAGGTGTTCTCTGTTGGCTTCAAGAAAAGCTACGAACACTCTTTTTTCCTTTTTCTTGATTTGAGTTAGAAGATTCTACTTCATCTTCGTCATCTTCCGTATCTTCCTTATCATGATACTGCTCTTTACTAGGAAGATGCGTTTAATCTTAGTTGGGATGAATGCTCTTATTGTGCCCAGCTGTTTCTTCTTGTGCATGGTGATTTTGGCATCTTTCACTTCTGGAGAACACCATTGTTTAACTTGTAGGGAAAGAAGGTCTAAAAAAATTCCATCCCCACAGACGACGCCAATAACTTGGTATTCATGATCAAGCAAAGCAACTGTTGCTCACCGTATGTTGTCTCTTCCTGCAAAACAGATCCCGGAAGTAATTCCAGAGAAAATGCTCCAAAGATCAAGTCAATGCTCTCTTTCAGAGAATCAGAATTCTCATAATAGTCTTACTTACCTTCTTTAGTGTCGCTCTCCTTGTATTTATGGATGTCCACAATCGTGGTTCCGTATTGTCCGCGTCTAAGATTGTGAGTTACATCATGATTCCCACAATTTTGGTTAGTGGTTAAATGCTCAAATGTGGTTCCGCTTTTATAGGTTCTTGGCAAGGTCTTTCAAAAAAAGCTCCACTTTTCTTAGTTCGCTAACCTTACCCATGTTTCAGTCCTGGGCTAGACCTAAGGGCTAGTAGCCTTTAATTTGTAGGTAAGTGATATGGTTTATTAGTTGTTTTAAATTCTAGCTATGGTCGATAAAAATGACTAAATCGGTTTTAATACCTGTCCATATGATCAGAATAGTGGATTTGGTGGGAAAATTTTGTTGAGAAATTATCTAGCACCACTATATATTTAATGCTCACCAACCAGTATTCATTTGTGGATAAAATGTGGTTTTGGGGAGAGAAGGTTCATTAATGGTGATTTTTGGAGGGTTTTAACACTGAATGCACAAATGAAGACCCACAAAGGTTAGATTTTAAATTATTTGGAATGTTATTGATGATGGAATATGTTATAAATGGTTTGCTTGCATGTATTTTTTATCATTCTAATGATACTTGCATTGATGGAAAAAGTGTGATTTTTTGCTAGATTTCTTGATGTCATTAATATCTTGTTTAGGAACGTGAAATTGTTGGGAAAGTTTTGAATGTAGTGATGTGATTTGTACGTAAGGTTTTCAGAATTTATTTTGCATTTTATAATCCTACATAGCTATGCTCATTATGTGGAACTATAATTGTGACACATTCGCTAATCTTTAGAGATGGAATGTGCAATTAAGAAGCATGTATATTGCAACATTAGTTGGTTGAGAAAAGAATATGTTGTTTTCAAAGAATAGTTTTTAGAGAACACACTTGGTCGTGAGAAGCGAGTCTTACGTCCTTGTCATGATTGTAAGAATCGTAACCATAGTGGTGATAGACAGATCATGAAACTCCACTTGATTAGGAGAGGGTTTGAAAAATATTATTTGGTTTGGACATTTCATGGTGAGAAGGCACCATAGAGGTGGTTGTTGGTAGTGGAGTAGTACGTTTCAGAGACGTAAATTTAGATGACATGTGTGTGGAGGTCATCAATCAATTTAGAGGAAGGTCCAAGGTTTTGTCAAATTTCTTAGGTGAGAAGGACAAGTCGTTGAATCCCGGTTGCAATAAGAAAGTGATATGTTGATCTGACCAAGTAGAACTCTTTGTTTTTCACCTGGAAATAACTCCTCATGCAAAACAGATCTCGAAAATTATTCTGGGGAAAATATTCAACGATCAAGTCAACATTTTCCTTAGAGAATTGTAATTTCTCAGTCGTGTATCACTTACCTCATTCATTGCTCATCTCCTTGTATTTATAGATTTTTGCGATCATGGTTCCGTATTGTCACCGTCTAAGATAATAGGTTGCATCGTAACTCCTACGATCTTGATTCGTGGTTAAACCTCTCGACGTGGTCCCACTTTATCGGTTTGTGGTGGAATATTTCATAAAAGACTCCACCTTTATCGGTTCTGTGATCATGGTAATATGAACGTTGGGCTTCGCTGCAGAGTATTGGGTTTGGCCTAAAGGCCAGCAACCCTCAGATTGAGGGTTAGGTATACACCCTAGCACGAAGCGATGAATTTTTTAATTTTTGTATTATATTTACAAATTGTTGTTTCGCGAAGTCTTTACGCTATAACAACATGTTTGCCAATATTGTCTTCCAAGTGTTGCTTGCTTCTTGGCTACTAATTCGATGCTGCTTGTTTTTCAATTTTTGAAGTTTGGATTTCATATTCAAATTTCTCTTTATCTGCAACACCTGTAACTAACTTAGCCCTTTGAGATTTTGCCTCATCGAACCGAGAATTCCCCCTCCTTATTTGTTGTATTGTTATGAAATTATCTCATGCTGTTATGTCTTCCCCTTTATAAATTCTTCAATTTTTGTGATTTAATTCTATCAAAATTTACTGTATTGCATATACCTTTATCCCTTCGGCTTCTAATATTCCTGAAAAGGTAAGCTACTTTTTTTACAGACTTCAATCATTACTTTTCTTTTCCATTTTGAATTCTCTTTCCTTTTTAGCTTAATAAATTTAATCTCCTAACCCATTTGAATTCTTCATCTTCTTCCTCTTTCTTATATTTATCCTACCATAAGTTTCCTTTTCCCCATCTTCTCTGTGTAGGGCGATACTTATACTTGTTTGTTTGTGCATCATCTCTGTTACCATAACTTTGTTTTTGAACATTAATGTAGGATTCTCCAATTGGTTTTTCTTTTCCTCTTGTTTTTTCCGGTGTGTTCTTCGTATTGGTATCTTTGTAACTTCTGATTGATAGTTTTCCACTGGATCTTAGGAGTTCTTACTTCAATGTCTGCCTCTAATATTTCTGAACCTTCAGTAAGAGACGTTTTCATTGACCATGTCAATTCTGGGGAGGATTCCAACCATCCCACCGGTTCTTTTGTCATTAGTAGTATTCTTTCTGACTACTACTTAGAAAATATTAAGGATTACTCTCCCTTTTTTATCTTCGTATGAACTTAGGGACCCTGAGGCTTCTGAAAGTGTTTGTACACCTCCCTCTGGCTTTATCTCCTGTTATTTAAACTACCTTAAGTTTGGGCTATTTTTCCCTTACCTCCATATGTCCTAGACTTACTCTCCTATTATCGGGTCACGTTATATCAGCTTCATCCTAGAGCTATTTCAATTATTTTTGTTTTCTGCCATGTATGCAAAACGGCTCAAGTTTCTTTTTCCATTAACCTATTTTCTAGCCTTTATCAACTTTACAAGGTGAAGAACTTGTCTGATGAATTTACCCTTTACTCAGTCATTCCAACAGTTGAGTTTGTTAGTGGATTCCCTAATAAATGTGGAGTTTGGCGTAAAACAATTTTCTTTCTAAAACCTAGTAATGAGAACTAACAGCATTTTCCAGTTTGGAACTTCAACGTTCGTAAATCAAAATATCCTAAGGTTGGGCTCGCCTTAATGCTGAGTGCAAGGTTGTTTTGAAACTCGTCGAACATTTGATGTTTCTTCGCAATGCTAATACTATGAGAGAAGGTGTTTGCTTGTCACTATTTTGTTGTTTCTTCTTGCCCTATTTATGTATCTCCTACTTTTCTTATTGTCTTATTGTATTTTTGTGCTCATTTGACTTTCTTGGTCAAATTACAGATTGATAAACATTTTCTCTCTAATGATGAAGACGAATAGCTTGAAGGCATGGCTATTGAAACTCATGAAATTTTTTGACTATTGCCTCTTCTGACAAAGTGACCAAAGCTGGCTCCTAGCTACAAAATTCTAAAGCTACCGCTAAGGAATGCAGTGAGATCACTACCCGCAATACAGATGAATCTTCTCGCAGAAAAAAGAACAAGGAACGAACAGGTGGGACCTCAAACACTTCGGAGCCTCCTAAAAAATTAAGGTGCACTAGTCATCCCCACTCTAAACCCCCTCCACGAAGATATGATTTGATAGTGGAGGGAACTATTCCTGCTACCCTTTCTATACTGTCTCTCCATGAGACAATATCCATGGATTTTTTTAAGGAATTATGTGTGTTCTAATTTTGTATCCTTATAATGATATATAATAGCCATACTTATCTGCACATCTTTGAAAATTAGGTTTGTGGAAGTTTACAGCTTGTCAGCCAATATGTTTCCAAGTTTTCTAAAGAGGACGGTTCGTTCCTGGAAAAATTGCAGGCGGCTGAAGTGAAGTGCACCACTTTGAGTGCCTCTATTGGGATTCTGAAAAGCGTGCACAGGCAGCTGAGAAGCGTGCCTTAGTTTTGGAGAGGGAAGCAATTCAGTTGCATTCTGAGTTGAAGGAGATGCAGACTTATGTAACTACTTTGCCTAGGTATTCCCAGGTCATTATTGATCGACTAGTGAAGACGAAGTCCTTCTATGCTTTATTTGAATAGATCTCCACTACTACTCGCAGAGTTGGGTATGTAGAGGCTTTAGCAGAGCCGCAAAGGTTGAACACTACTATAAAGGTCCAGAGCTTGCTTAAACTAGCTAAGTCTGAGAAGGTGCTTGAGCAACAGAATAATTTTCTTTAAAATGGGTTCATTTGTAGTATTTCTAATGGCAGTCACCCTTACGTCTTGCTATCCCACCTCGGCGGTCACCCTTCTGTGGGTGAACTTAAGAAGTACGAGGTTGATTATTTTGAGGATCTTCCCTTTGGTTCTTGGACTTCTGAGCCTGTTGTCGACTCTGATGTGAACGTGAATGTTGAGGCCAATGTGGATGGTGAAGGTGATGCAAGCACTGAGGTCTCTACCCAGAATGCGAGCAAGGAGGATTCCTTTTCCATTGTTCAAACTTCAGTTATTCCACCATCTAATGTTAGCGGATCTTAGTACCATTGATTTTTATTTGTAATTGACAATAATATTTTGATATATGTCTATACTATTTGTACTATTATGGGTATTAGCTTTGAATTCGCGTTTAAAATTTTGTCTAGTTCTTATTTTATTTATTCATATACATGATTTTGATATTTTGGTTGATCAAAAGTTTTTTGAAACACTTAGATTATTTGGGGTCTAATGATCGTTTCTAAGATCATCATGGGTATATGTCATCTCCATTTTGTCCTGTTGAGCTCGAAAAAGATAGTCAGTCCTTATCCAATGAATACTTTCATTTTTTTTCTACTAATCGCTTTTCTAATCTAGAGTCTATCCCATTATGTCTTGGATGGAAACTTTATTCTTCTTCTTCTCCAACATCTTCTGCAAGTTGTCCCTGTAGCCAGTTTGTACCTAAGGGCTACAATATTGAATCTTTGAACAAGGATATTGTTCGTAGCTTGGTGGATCTTGAATCTGTTGGTATATATATATATGTTCGCTCCATATTCCTCCTCGTGTTTATGAATGGGTAGCATGTATGGGTATTCATCCAAAGTATATGTTACTTGGCATCCATGATCTTGAAGTTGTATGGACGAAGACTTTAATAGATACTCAAGATTTTGTCTGTGAACTGAAAGAGTTATGTGCTGAACAAACAATCTTATCCAGTGCCAACAATTAAGCATTGTTAGAATGCTTCTTCAATTGGAGGATGCTAAGAATTTTGCTTCTAGCAAGGCCAACGAAACTCATCAAAAGACCCAAATCCCTGATAAAAAGTGTTCTCACATTGAATATCTATTTGAGCTATTGAAGAAAAAATAGAATGAGTGTGATCATTTGTCTTCTTCTACAACTTGGTGGCAAAGTAGGTTTGACGAACAGTTTGCGATAAATAATCAGCTTCATAGTAAGAATGAAGAGCTTTGTGCCGAGTGCAATTGTCTTGACTTAAATGTGCATCATCTTGAACAAGCTTGTGTTGAATATAAGGATAAGCTTCAACCCCTTCCATTATCATCTCATCGGCTTACTGGTCATGAGGACCTATCGATGTGTATCAGCGGGCAGAGGATTAATTTGTCTGAAGCTGCTAGGTCTCATAAGACAAAATTGAAAATTTGAAGGCTACAAATAAGAATTATCAAGATATTGTTGACGCTATGAGTGTGCAAGTTAATCGTGAAGAATTTGGCACTATAACTTATTTTAGGGCATACTTCGCCAAACATCTTGACCATACGGAACGAAGAGGTTTTACACGGTATCCCGCCTACTTATACATGAAATGGCATTATGACCATATGTTGGAAAATGAGTGTGAAGCTGAAAGATCTTATCGTGAGGCTGAGAAATCCCATTGTGAAGCAGAACCGCCTCGTTGTTGTGGCAGTTCTTCTTCTTCTGGGTCATCCCACGCATAAAGACGCTGATATATTTTTTTACTAAATTTTCGAAGTAGTGCTTTTTGCTGATTAGTTTGTTGTAATTCTATTTTTTCACTATATATTAACACTAAGTGTAGTGGAATTTACATTTCCGTATGTTCGTCTATTTACGCATCCATTATTTTTGTGATTTATTTTTTCTGAACTTTCTCCATAGGAAGCTGTATAAACTATACTGGTGATTTTGCTGTTATGTTTGCCTATTTGGCGCGATCTATAGCCTGTAAAATCAAGGATCTATATTATGCGAGCTTGCAATATCTATTGCTTGCTTATGTTTTTGTGGGAATTCCTACCTTTTTGCAAGATCTATAGCTTGCTTAGTTAGGTTTACGTAGTTCCAAGATCCATAGCTTGGTAACTTGTAAACTTGTATTGCGTGAACAGCAAGATCTATTACTTGTTTGCTTCGCTGTTTTTGCAGGCATATCTTCCGTTGTGAAAGATCTATAGCTTGCAACAGTAAGATTACGATTTTGTAAGATCTATAGCTTACAAAGTCAAAAAATTGTAAGTTTTTTCTTCGTACTTTGCCAAGCTTAATTGTTTGTGATGTGCCTTATTGGCTATTATTAAAAAAAGATGAAAAGTACGTTATTCCCAAAGACAAACTTTTATATTTAACATGTACGACAACGATAATATCGCTTTGAAAAGAAAACAAGAATGCGAACACCACCAATGATCATCTCATGGTTTCTATACATTTGGGTTTTTCCTTCCCTCTTTAGTGTTACACATAAAACTTTCTAAGTTTGATCACATGCCAAGTGTTGGGAACGCTACTTCCATCTAATCTCTCTACCTCATAGCAGTTGGATCGATGCGCTTTTGTTATCTTGTATGGGTCTTCCCACTTTGGGCTTAGGTTTCCTTTTTCTTCTGCTAGGCTTGCTTCATTCCTTCACAGCACCAAGTATCCAATTTTGGATTGCGTCTTCTTGACCTTCTGATTGTATGCTCTGGCTATATTCTCCTTATACTTTGCCTCCGTGATCGTTTCCAGTTGTTTTTTCTCCTCATGTTCGTCTAGGTCTAGCCTCATCCTTTTAGGATTGTCATTCTCCTTGTATACTTGTATTCGAAAGCTCAAGTTTTCAATTTCCACTAGTATTACTGCCTCATGACCACAGACCAGACTATATGGTGTTTCTCCTATTGGTTGTTAAATAGTTATTCTGTATGACCACAGGGTATTTGGTATTTCGTCCACCCAACCAGTTTGCTTTCCTTCCAGTATTTTTTTTGTATACCCTAAACTATGGTTCTATTGGTGACCTCCACGTGTCCGTTTACCTGAGGGTGTGCTACAGAAGTGAACTTCTGTGCAATCCTTAACTTGGAGCACAATTCCGTAAAGACTCTGGTAGTGAATTGCGTTCCATTGTCATTCACAATAGTTTGTGGTACCCCGAAGTAACACACTATGTTCTTCCAGAAGAACTTTTTTGTTATCTCTATTTTTACTCATCCTAGCAACTTTGCTTCTACCCATTTAGTGAAGTAGTCAATTGCCACAATCAGAAATTTTGCACTGCCGGAGCCTTTTGGAAAGGGTCTAACCAGGTCGATTCCCTATTTATCGAATGGTCATGCTCCATATACTATGTTAAACTAGGCTGCGGTTTATGTGATATTAGGGGATTGATTTGGAAACTTCTACACTTAAGCACGAAGTTGTATGCATCGTTTAACATAGTTGGCCAGTAGTATCCTACCCGAATTATTTTATTTGCAATTGTTTGAGATCCCTGATGCATTCCATATAGCC
This sequence comes from Rubia peregrina, assembly GCA_032355705.1. NCBI lineage: Eukaryota > Viridiplantae > Streptophyta > Magnoliopsida > Gentianales > Rubiaceae > Rubia > Rubia peregrina. The sequence continues at coordinate 14,877 of JAULKK010287526.1, forward strand.
CTTCATGTAATTCTTTCAAGATCTCTTTTGCTTGTAATGGTCTTACAAACTTTATCAATGGAGATAGGAAACCTTTTTTGTACAGGAATCCTCCTTCATAAACAAAATTTTGAGACTGTAGTTCCAACTTTCTGGCTTGTACCTTGTCTGCTGGTAATTTTCCCTTGTGAAGTATTCTATCTGTGGTGTCATCCAGTTTACTTCTTTTGTTTGAACTGTTGAAACGGCTGTTATTTCTTTACTTCTGATTGGAATGACTTCCGTTTTTACATCTTTGTGTCTAACCAATGAATCAAACCCAGCTGTTGCAAGCTCACTCAAGGAATCTGCTTTTGTATTTTGACTTCTTGGCACATGCTGGATATCGAACTGTTCAAGTTGAGCGATGAGATGACGAACTCTCCTTAAATATTTTACCAGCTGCTCTTCCATAACCTCGTAGTCACCCATTACCTACTAGACTAATATTTGTGATTCGCTAAAGCTCTAAACACTTTTGACCTTCATCCTCATTGTAAGGTCTAACACATAAATTAATGCCCCGTATTCCGCTTCATTTTTTGTGAACGGAAAGTTGAAATGAAGTAAATATCTATGCTTCCCTCTTTTCGAGTTAACTAATAGTAGTCCCACACCGCAACCTTCTCTGCTGGATGCTCTGTCCAGAAACAGTTTCCATGCGACATCCACCCACTTGGTTCTTTGTTGATTTTAATATTCTGCTAGGACTTTGCATCTTGTGCGTCTTTGCTTGTCATCTACGCGATAAAGTCTGCTAAAGCCATTGCCTTGATTACAGTTCGTAGTTGGAATTAGATTTCATATTTCCCCAACTTGAGAGCCCACTAGGTCACTCCACCTCATGCCTCAGGATTACTGAGAATGTCTTGCTGAGTGAACCAATGCTAGGATTAACCTCTCGACTGGAATGTACAATTTTTCTGCACCTTGCAGTATTATACTAATGTAGTATACGGGTATCTGTTTTTGACCTTATTGTCATACTAGAACCGAACTGACTACTTTCTTCGAAACTGCCAAGTACAAATATAAGGTTTTTCCTGAAATTGGTGAATTCAATGTAAGCAATGCCTGGAGCTGTTCCTTTAAGGAATTATATACCTTTTGACTTTCTTCATTCCAAGTAAACTTCTTTACCCTTTTCGGGACTTCAAAGAGTGGAAAATATTTCTTTGCTACCTTCAAAACAAAATCAACTGAGTGATGCCAACGATCCCATCAATATTTGCATTTCCTTGACTGTTCATGGTCAAGGAAGGTCAACTATAGCTTGTATTTTCTCTAGATTGGACTCGATTCCCCTAGAGGATACCTTATATCCTAATAATTTCCTTGCACCTACTCCAATTATGAAAATCTTAGGATTAAGTTTCATGTTGATCTTACACAGTGTATCTAGTGTGTCTTTCAAATCCTCTGCGAAGTTGCCTATCTTTCTACTCTTGTTAACCACATCATCAACATATGCTGCCACATTTCATCATATTTGATTGCAAAATGCAATTTCGATAATTCTCTGATATGCTGCTCCTGCATTTGTGGCCAAACAGCATTTTCACATATGAAAAAACTCTGAAGCTTGTTATGATGCCTTCTTCTCCGTATCTTCAGGATTTATCAGTATTTGGTGGTATCCTTTATATGCATCTAAAATGGCTAGGACTTCGTAACCTGCAATCGTTTCGACTAGTTGATTAATCTTGGTCAAAAAAATAAGAGTCTTTTGTTCATGCCTTGTTTAGATCAAAGAAGTTTATACACATTCGCAATCCTTCATCCACTTTTTTCACCATTACTAGGTTCGCCGGCCATTTTGGATATGTTACCTCCTTTAGTATACCAGTCTGGAGCAAAGTTGTTACTTCCTCGTCAATTATTTTTTGCCTGTCACTAGCAACGTTTTGTTACTTCTGTTTAACTGGCTTAACTGAATCGTTGATGTTCAAGGAGTGGGTAGAAATTTTTGGGTCAAATCCTCCCATGTTCTGCACACTCTATGCAAATGTATCCTTGTGGTTCCAGAGGATTTGTATGACCTTTTGTTTCTTGAGATCTGGAAGATGCTTTCCTATTTTGACACACTTAGAAGTGTCTTCGTCATCCAGAGTGATAACTTTGGTCTCTTCTCCCAGATCTACTACTGAAGCGCACTGTATGAGTAGGCTATTATCTGAGATGGATCTAAACATCTTCATTTTATCCAAACTCTTCCATGATTTGATTGCGATTACCATACACTGTCTCAATGTTTGCTAGTTTCCTCTTAATGTTGTGATTCCAGCTGGAGTCAAGCATTTTATTACCAAGTGGTATGGAGACCATATCACCTTTCCTACATTTGTCCAGGGTCTTCCGATGATGGCATTAAAATGGACTTGGTGCGTCCATGACTATGAAATTGCACATGATGGTGCAATTTCTATTGCCTTCACCAATGATAACAGGCAGTTGTATGTTGTCCATATGTGTCTACGCTCATCTTGTAAATCCTACAAGTGAGGATATGGACTTCTTTAGATCCGTCCTCTTGAATCCTGCCTATCGAAGCAATCGATAAATTGGAATTCAGTTTCACTTCCATCATCTACGAATACCCTATGAACTGTTGCATTTCCAATTTTAGCAATAATAACCATTTGGTCATTGTGAGTTGAAGCGTTAGGAACCACGTCCTCTTTTCTAAATGTGATTATTTTGTCCACACGAAGCCTTTTGTTAGCAGGCTCTTATGGTGGCCAATATCTAGCCTTTGTTTTCCAAGCATTATTGGATAGCAACTCGATTGACCCATGTATGGAAAGATTACTCTTTTCAGAGCCTCGGTTGTTGTATCCTCATCATAATCCACAGCTGCTACCATCTTCTAATTTTTGCATTGTGTGTTCGCTATGCCCTGACTTTTTGGCACGGAGCTCCCTGCCTTTTTGGCTTTGTTGTACCGATTTCCCCTTTCTTCTTTCTTGTATTGTCTTAGATAACCATTCCTTAGGTTCTCCTCTATCTGTCTTCATAGATCTCTACAATACTCGATATCATGGCCATGGTCTTCGTGGAAGGCACAGTAGTATTCTCTAGATCATTAATCAGGAGGTGTTATCATCGATGCCGGTTTGCAGAATAATTCTCTGTTCACGTACCATATTTCCCTTCTTGACTTTGTCAGGGGTGTTTCCTTGAATGGTGCTACCTGTATCCCTGACTCTCTTCCCTTAAAAGGATGTTTCCTTTCCCTTTCTTGATAAACCCCTTCTGTGTATCTTTTGTCATTCTTTTTTATCCTCGTTCTCACTCTATCTTGCAGTTATTTTCTTCCTCAGTTGTCATATATTGCTTGATCATTTTTGGAAACTCTCTTGGTTTTTCGGGCATGTTTTTCATGAGTTCCTTGTAGAATTATCCTCACCGCAATCCCCCTATAAATGTGCCCAAAGAGAATTTAAAGGACAAATCTCAAACCTGTAATTCTCAGTGATGAAGCGATTGTTGTATTCCACAAGGGTCTTATCACTTTGATGCGCTATGTTTTTCAAATCTACGATTGTTTTTCTGCTTATGGTAGAAGCCACGCAAAAAAATATGATAACTGTGCTCGAAGACTTAATGCTTCCACATGGTAGGTCTTCTTACCACATGATTGTTGTCCCTGATAAAAAGATAGGGAAAACTTTGCATACCAGCTCTATATTCGCATCATGGAATCTCATACTATTACGATAAGAGTGTAGGAACTTCTTCGGAATTGTGGTTTCATCATAAATTTTGACATGCAAGGGTAACTTGAAGTCCGTTGGCATCTTGAAATTACGAAGATGGGGTGCCAATGGCGATTTATTGTCATCATCATTTGATACGATCTCTCTGAACTCAACTTCGTATTTGAGGCCTTCCTTCACTTAATTTTTTTGCTCACCTTTGCGGTTTTTGGATTTAGGGTGGCTAGAAACTGATTATATAGACTTTCGATGTTTGCCTCTAAGAAAATGTGAATGCTCGTCTCTCTTTTTCTTATTTTTGTTAGGGATTCTTCTTTCTCCTCTTCATCCTCTCTATTTTCTCGATTATGCTCCCTTTCTCTACTCGGCATAAACCCCTGACTTGGCGAGAATGCATGTTTCTATTGCAACCAACTGTTTGCTTTTGTGTCTGGTTATTATGGCTCTTTTCACCTCTGGTGAACACCATTGTTTACTTGAAGGATCTTAGAATGAAAAAAGAAAAAAATCATCTCCACAGATGGCACCAATGATATGTTGATCCAACCAAGTAGAACTCTTCGTTGTTCACTAGGAAATAACACCTCATGCAAAACAGATGCCAAAAACGATTCTGAGGAAAAGACTCCGACGATCAAGTCAGCATTTTCCATAAAGAACTAAAATTTCTCATTTGTGTATCACTTACCTCCTTCATTGCTCATCTCCTTGTATTTATAGATGTTTGCATTGTGGTACCATTTTTTGGGTATCCGAGATCATAGGTTGCATCGTGACTTCTACGATCTCAGTTCATGGTTAAACTTCCTAACGTGGTCCTTCCTTTATCATTTCATGGTGGAGTCTTTTAGACAAGGCTCCACCTATATCGGTTATATGATCATGGTATTGTGAACTTTGGGTTTTGCTGTTGAGTATTGGACTAGGTCTAAAGGCCAGAAATGCTCAGATTATGGGCAAGGTATACACAAGAAAGATACGGTGATGTCATGTTTGATATCAAATGTGTTGGTTCATATAGCGACTCTAGCATGAATAAGTTACTAAAGTTCTTGAATGAGAAGCTTCCCTCCTATAACGGGTTACTGAATAAACTTTACAAAGTGAAGAGAATACTTTGTCCGATGAAAATAGAGTATGAAAAAATGCATGCTTGTCCCAAAGATCTTATTTTGTACAGGGTTGAGTGGGAGAAGGAGGTGGCTTTCCCTGTATTCCATGTTTCACACTACAAGAAAAGGAGAAGTGTAGTTTCAATGAACATGTAGTCATAAAGTTAAGGAAACGAGTTCTTGCAAAATGCATGTGGTATCTTTCAATTATTCCGAGGTTGAAGATGTTGTTCGAGAACGCCAATAATGCAAAGAACAAGACATGGTACATGGGAAGGAGTTCTCTTGACGATGATGTGATTCATCATCCAGCAGATGCCCATCAGTAGAAGAGATTTGATAAGAGGTATCCGGAATTTGCAAGTGAGACAAGGAAATTGAGGATGGCTCTATGTACTGATGGAATGAACCTTTTCAGCAACATGTTCTCTAGGCATAGTTCAGGACCGGTAATGCTGGCCATATACAACCTTCCACCATATTTGTGTACGAAGAGGAAATATGTGTTGATGCCATTGATTTCTGGGTCAAAATAGCCCAAAATGACATTGATACGTATTTTTCACCTTTGATAAAAAAAATATTTGAAGGTTCTATGGGCCGATGGTATTGATGTTTTTGATGGTTTTAGGGGATCAAAGTTCAACTTGAAGGTAATGTTTTTTTGTACCATAAATGATTTTCTCATATATGGAAACCTTTGGGGTTATATGGTGAAGGAGAACAAGGCATGTCCTGCATGTGAAGAGTCTACAAATTACCAACAGCTGAAGAATGGTGGCAAGACAGTATATTTGGGTCACCAAAAATTCCTCCAGATGAAGCACGGATTACATGAGGATACATTTCAGTTTGTTGGTGGGAAGGAGGTCAGTAAAGTGCCAAGACCATTGAAAGGGGTTGTCATCCAAAAAAAAGTGAAGAAATTGAATGTTGTTCTTGAAAAAAGATGAAGAAAGTGGGTGCAGCGCTTGATGAACCTTGAAAGAAGAGGTTTTTTTCTTTGATTTACCTTATTGAGAGAATTTGGGGGTTCAACATTGTTTGGATGTAATCCATATTAGGAAGAATGTGTGTGAGATCTTGATTGGTACCTTACTCAATATTCCTGGGAAGACAAAAGATAGCTTGGATGCGTGGAAGGATTTGTTAGAGCTTGGTATTCGATCGGACCTAGCCCTAGAAGTGAGAGGGAAGCGAACGTACCTCCTTCCTATCACGTACAATCTGTCAGTGGATGAGAGGAGATCGGTTTGCGAGTTTATCCAAGGAATGAAGGTGTCATCCAGATACTCTTCTAATGGTAGTCGCTGTGTGAATGATTATTTACGTATGGAAGCCTGGAAATCACATGATCGTTACATTCTCATGAAACAAGTGTTACCCGTTGCCATTCGTGGTGTTATGGAAGAGGATGTACAATTTAGCGTTATGCAACCGTGTTTCTTTTTCAACTCCATTTTTGGAAGAATATACGCATGTAAGCACTTGATGTATTGGAGCAAGAGTGGATTTAGTGTTATATCAGTTAGATAAGTACTTTCCTCTGTCCTTCTTTGACATCATGGTTCATCTAGTCATTCATTTGGTTAGGGAAATTCGACAATACGATTATGAGGGAATGCATTGGATGTACCCTTTCGAGCTGCATGTGGGTGTTTTCAAAGGTTACGTTCACAATCGTAGGTGATCCTATATGAGTATCATGCAAAGTTACGTGACCAAGGAGATCATTTAATATTGTACTTCAAACTTGATTGCTAAGAAATCGGTTGATTACTTGAACAAGTGCACTTTGGTAGGAAGAATGAGGTTGCACATTCGAAAGGTACACTTCATACACCGTTCAATGGTGAGTTGATGACATTTCATAATTAAGTTTTACATAATGGTAGTGAGACTGCAATCTATGTTCAAGAGCACATGTCATATTTACAAGCACTATATCTAGGCTGGTCTTCAAACAAAATATAGCTAGCACATTTTTGAATTGGTTTTATAATCGTTGCAATGTGCACGACATGCCTAGTAAACGTCAAGCATTTAAAAACAGACCAAACTGCACTGTTAAAATATACCTAGGGTATAATATTAATGGTTGTATCTTTGCCGCCTTTGAGAAGGACAGCAAGAGCACGACGTAGAACAGTGGAGTTTACTTTGAATTTGAATCAATGTGGAAGTTTAGCAAGAAAGACAAAAACCCTATTGTTGCAGTGATGGCCTTTTACAGGGGTGATTGATGAGACTTGGGATTGGTCTACGTCGAGTTCAAAGTTGTTGTATTCAAGTGCCTGTGGGTTGATAATAGAGGTGAGGTTCGTACGGAGAAACCCGTGGGTTTTCACATTGGTGGACCTTCCTGAAGTTGGGTTTGAGGATGAAAAGTTCATCTTAGCTGCCCAGGCATGCCAGGTTTTTAATGTTCGGGATCCTAGCAACGAGAAGTGGAAAGTCATCTTACATGGGAAGAAGTTACTTAAAGAGGTGTTTCGTATTTCCAAGTTTAGAGGATATGGGTGGAGCTTTAGTAGGTTGACGGTTACATGGCGATAGATTGCGGGTTGATGACAGCAGTTAAATTGTGGGGGCGATGTTTTCTTGAAAAGGAAAAGATAGGTGCATCTTATTACCATAAATATAATTAGCATTATATGTTTGTGTACTCGCCAGTGTCCTATCTATTCAACATACTGATATTAATATATGAATTTGAGTTTAGTTCATTTGTAGTGTCGCGTGTTTCTCCTTTCTCCTTAATTATATCTTGTTTTTAAAAAGTGAAAATGCAAACAAGCACCGGTAATAGGATCCTTAACCGGTGCTGGAAAGCAGAGTGTGTGCTCCGTTTCATCAAAGGCACCAGTATTTGGTATAATTGGCACCGGTATTAGTACATGTGCTATGTACTTGGAAAATATTTTTAACCTTTGGTCTCTAGTTGGAATAAAGAACTGATAATATGATTTAAAGTAGCATTAGGCAGCTGTCTTTACCTAAACAAGAACCACTATTTGTCATTACCAGCACTTATAACAGGACCGATGCTATGTTCTTAGAAAACATTTTTAAACTTTGGTCTCGGGCAAGAAAAAAATTCAAATGAATTTATTTAAAGCAGCGACATGGAGTTTCCTTACCTAAATAGGCACTGGAATTTGTCCTTATTAGTACCGGTAACATTACTGGTGTTATGTACTTAGAAGATATTTTTAAAATTTGGTCTCGGGTTGAAAAAATCAAATAAATTGATTTAAAGCAGCAATAGGCAGTTTCCATAGTCTAAACAGGCACCGGTATCCTTAGTTCATATTGAAACTAATTTTTACTCTATATAAATAAATAAAAATTATCCACATATGTTTCACCTTCCAATTCACGAAGTTGGAGAAAAAATATTCCCCACTATTTGACCTAGCAAACGGGTCTCTTCAGTCGGGTATGGTGAGACCCAATCAGTTCGGTATAATTTGGGGACAAAATTTGTCTTCTAGTATCGAGTCTTGATCGGGTGCATTTGGGTTCGGGTGTCATTCGGTAGTGTTAAAAAATATCCGATCGGGTCAGGTTTGGTCTTGGTTGTTTCAGTTTTGATACGGTTTGGTTATCAATTTTTTGAATCGGGTTCATATCAGATTGGTTCAGGTTGTTTTTGTTTCCTGTGCAATTCAATTATACATATTTTTAATCGGGTTCAGATCGGTTTTAGTTTGAGTTAGTTTGGTTTCAGTACCTTTCGGGTACATTCTCTTTTGGGTCGGGTTTGATCGGATTTCGATATATGCATTTCGGGTCTTGTTCAAATAAATATAACAAATTGTCATTATAATGAAAATAATATATTTTTAATATATTACTATTGTAAAGATACTTTCGATAAACAAATCTATTTTATATGTACATATTATTATATTTTATGTAGTTATTTTTTTAATGTATACTTTTGATATTTTAAAATAAAAAATTTCTCTTGCAAAGCATTGATCCATATTTTTTTTTATCACTGAACATAAGGAAAGCACCCATCCTGTTTATAGCATGACAAACTAGTTATAGCAGTCAATATTAACGTAGAACTCACATCA
>JAULKK010287527.1:0-13678 GCA_032355705.1 Rubia peregrina
GAGCGCCACCCAGTCCGATATGCTTTCCTTCTCCCTCTCCCAATGCTGCTGCCCTCATCCCTATCTTTTCCCTTCTTTCCCGTAAGTGTCCCTCGGTCGTGAATGCTGCCAAGCTACGTCAGGCCCTCCTCCTTCATGGTGCTAACCCGATGCCATTGAAAGTGGTGGTGGTAGGCTGACGAGTCCAATAATGATGGTGATGGTAGGTCATTGATAGTGGTGAAGACGCGATGAAAATTGTTGTGGAGAAGCATCAGTGGCAGTGGCCCTCACATAATGCATTGAGCGTTGGTGTGAGCGTCCGAACACTGATACTCAAGAGCATTGTGCATTGAGCATTGGTGTGAGCATCCGAACACTGATACTCAAGAGCATTATGCACCGACATGGGTATCCAAACCCTAGCGTTTGAGAGCACCGAGCACCGACACAGGTGACCCAAGTGCTGGTGCTCGGTTGTACACATCGCAATATGCACTCACAAAGTGTTCTCCACTTTGGCGCTTGTGCACACCGTCCTTGCCCCTGTTTGCTCGTAGTGAGTTTTGGAATGGTGGCCTGGATAATGGTTTTGTGGTGGTGGATTGTTCTGGGCAAGGGAATCTGTGGTAAATCATAAAATCGTTTCGTTACTTACATTATTTATAATAAAGAATAAACCCATCTAATGGTTAGAAGGTCTAAAACAACAATTTATGAAATAAGAGATAACCAAAACTACAATTAATGTTGAAATAAGCGCATGAGCATACTAGACGAATAAAATTGTAGTAAATAAATTTGATAGAAAATAAGATACTCTAAACAAATTGAGAAATATAAGAAAATGTCATTTGGATAAATAAAATTGAGTATTAAGATAATAAGTTGTGTACTCCCTATGTCTTTGGGGAAATTGCAGAGGGAGAAAATTCACCTTTTAATTTTAAAGGTGTAAAAGTCCAAACTATCCCTATCTTTTAACTTTTAGATCTGAAACCCAGTGCCTCCCAGTGCCTCATCTCCACGTTTCTTCTCCCATCGCGCCACCACCCATGCCTCTTCGCCTCCTCTCCAGCCTCCTTTTCCCACAGCCCCTACCTTCATTTCCGCCGCACCTTCGTTTCTTCTTCCCACAGCCTCCAGCCCCGTTTCTGCGTGCCTCCACCTCCTTCTTCCCACAACTTCCTCCTCCATTTCGGCGACCCTCAAAAACCACCACCCATCTCCGCTCAACCACCTCCAGCACCTCTAGTGATGAATGACATAATAAATAAGGAGAAGGGAAGACGAGGGAAGAGAGAAGGAGAATGGAGAATGGATTTGGGGGAGGGGAAGAAAAATTACAAAAGAAAGAAAGAAGAAAAGTGGGCGGCGAGAGAGAGTAGGGAAGAAAAGTGGTCAGCGAGAAAGGGTATAGGTGAGTGGGTGGTAGGGTTTGTAAAATTTTAAATGTATAAGGGTAAATATGTATTTTTATTGGTTAAAATTCTCTTTAAATGAAAAGTGTGTAGAATTGCATGCGACGGACGAAAAAGGAAAGTGTTCAGATTCGGTTGGGACGAAGGGAGTATCTTTGTTTTTTTCCCCACAATTTGGGTGGTATGTTCTATTTTTGGGGTGGGAAAAAATTGTATCGAATTGAGAATTAAATCATCTAAATTCATTTGTTGAATACATGCATTAATTAAATTTAATTTTTGATTTGGTTTTTGAATTATTTTTGGATATTAAAATTCTAATCAAAACTCAACCCAAACATCAAAGGCAAAATCTTGGGAAAACCGTCTTTCCATAGGCATACAGAAGAACGGGGTTGAATTAAAATTATAGAAAGATAAAATATTTTAGTTGCACTATAAATTTTTTACTATGCAACGTGCAGTAGTTATAAGTTATGACCCGATTAGTACAATTCAAAAAATTTATCTTGATTTTTCTAATTTGCAGTTTAAACATTGGTATTTCCATAGCTTATGAAAAGACCGTCTTTCCAGAGACTGACTAAATATCAAACGGTAATCAATTAAATAAAACAACATATTCCTTGTAATATTGTAAAATGAAATATATATATATATATATATATGTATGTTTAAAATATAAGTATATATATAAATAGATTAATAATAAATAATTGTATCCATGAATTTTAAAATGTACTATGTTATTAGTTATACTAGATAATATTAAGGCTTTCATCCTAGAATTTGTTTTGTACTTGTTGAATTCTTTATTTTGATGTATAAACTTTCATGTTATGTTGGTGTTTTATTGTAAATTCATTGAATTGGTCATGTGTAAATATGTAATCTCCCGCTTTCTCTTTCTAACATCATTCTCTCTCGCTTCTCTCTAAAGATCACCACCGCAACGACTATTTTCACTATCATTTCTCGGCCAAAAACTCAACACCACCACCGCTTTCTAGGCTGATTGGCAACTGTAATCGAGCGCCGCTATGGCGGCTCTGCCTAGCAAAAGCTTCGCGCAAGCTCTACAAACCAGAAACCCTCCGATATCCACCACTCTACCATCCACCCAAATCAACCCAGTCACGAACTTCAAAGGAGAACCACAAATAACTGAGCTTTTTGCCCACTACCAGAACGCCCTAATTGGAAACTTCCCAAGAGGCAGGCCTCCGATGGACAGAATCGAATAGGATTTTAAGACAATTGGTTTCGTCGGAAAATACCAATTAGGGGGTAATTGACTTCAAGAACATACTCATCCAATTTCAGTCCAAGGAGGATTTTCAAAGGTCCTGGATGAAAGCCGTCTATTCTTTTAACGGTATAAACATGAGAGTCCTCAGATGAACTCCGGACTTCAAGCAAAACACAGAGTCATCTATTGTCCCATCGTGGATCACAGTCTGAAATGTTCCGCTCTATTACTACAATGTCGAAGGAATCCAGGCAATCGGAAACCAATTGGGGAACTTCATCAAAATGGATCTTGCCACCGAGCGGCTGACACAGCCATTTGCTCTGAAGCTATATGTAGAGGTGGATCTGCAGTCTCAACTTCCTGGTTCCATCAGGTTAAGTTCTACAGTTCATAACGAAAAGTACAATATTGAGTATGATAATCTGCCACAATACTGCACACATTGTATGAAAATAAGACATGATATGGAAAACTGTAGGATTCTAAACCCACACATCACTCCCAAACCCAAACCAACCCCAAAACTGGCCACAAAAGAGGACCAAAAAACCATCTGGAAGAAAGTAACCCACCCAAATAACACATTTGGTATCACTGCTATCTAGAAACAAAAGGAGGTAGAATATCAGAACAGACCTATGGAAAATATTCAGGTGGTTGAGATCAATGAGGATAACCCCAGACCTTTGGAAAGTCCTATCCCAACACCAAATCCGGAGAAAATGGATAACATCCAGCCCCCACTACCAATTGCAAAATCCAATCCGAGTTATCACGTTGTGGAAGTGATTACCAATAGGCAGCATGCACAAACACATGAGATACCAGAGACTTATCACACTGGGGTTGATGATCAACAGGCTGAGGGAAGCGTGATGCAAAAACACCTACAGGCTGAAGGAAGTATGATGCAAGAACACTCATGGTTGACACCAAATAATAAATTAAAAATAGAATATGTCAAAGATGACCTTACAGGTATGATCCCTAGCCCAATGGAGAATTTTACTGACCAATTCTCCCCTTCTGCCATAGTCAGTCCCCAAAATAAAAATAGGTTCAGCATACTAGCAGAGGAACTAAACTCTACAAATGAGGTTTGTTGAGAATCAAGTACTAGAGTGCTACTGTAAGATGAGGTAAATCACTATACTTTTAACCTAAAACACGTTAAATCGAGGAAAAGAACATTGTTTAACAAACTTAATAAAATGAACCTCAGATCCTCCTCAAAAAGCAATAAACAAATTCTTCCATGATTAATAAGACCTTAGGAATAAAGTGTCTAGTATGGAATCTTAGGGGATTAGATACATCAATGGTCAAACTCAAAAAGTTGATTAGGATCCATAATACCCAACTTCAATGTGTTTTTTAACCTAAACATAGCCATGAAACAGTCGATGCATATAGAAGTAAACTTCTCTTTGATAGGGCACACAGTTCCCAAACCAACAACACATGGTTATTCTGGAATGATTGTTTCTGACTGACTATTGGAAAAAAAATAGACCAGCTTACTGAAACTAAAATCTCACATCATAGCCCGAACTGTTCCATGAATGGTGTATTCATTCATGCAACAACAAATAGGAAAGATAGGAAGCTTCTCTGATCTGATCTCCAACAAATAAATGGCCCTAACCGGCTTTTTATTGGAGATTTTATTCACTGATATCTGCAAGTGAATACAAAGGGCCTAATAGACCCAATGCTAAGAGCATTAGAGACTTTTTCCATTTTATTAATGGAAACCAACTGAATCACATATTCACTGTGGGAAATAACTTCACATAGTCCAATGGTAGATCACCACCAACAATTGAAAGACTAGACAGAGGGTTAGCAGATAGTTCCTGGCTACAACATTTCCCTAACAGCTTTATACACACCCTTAATAAACATACATCATATCACAGCCCCCTTATACTAACAGTTGGTAGCTCCTTACCCTGTCACCCTAAACCCTTCAAATTTTTAGATGTTTGGACATCAAGAAATGACCTTTTACAGCTCATCCAAACCAGCTGGACACAACCAATTAGAGAGACTGGAATGATCAAGCTGTTCTTGAAACTAAAAAAGCTAAAACTAGAACTAAAAATGGAATAAGGAGAGTTTTGGTGACATTAATGGTAATATTAAGGCTGCTGAAGAGAGTCTGAGACTTCAAGAAATCAGATTTGAGTCAAACCAATGTACACAGGAGTTAATAGAACTCAAGCACAAAAAAACAGTCATTTAAAAAAACTCTAAATGAGGAAAACATTTTCTGGACACAAAAAGCTAAGCTAAAATGGTTAAAATAAGGGGATGAAAATACAAAGTATTTTAATGCTACTGTTAACCAAAGAAGGCTGAAGCAAAACATATCCAAAATAATTTTAAAAAAACTCACAAGGCATTTGGATTGATAATCATACAGAGATTGAGGAAGAAGCAGTCCTTTTCTATAAAAACTTGTTACAGGAGGAAGAACCAGAGGATTCTAGTATTTTCCTAACACATTTCACAAGCCAAATCCCTAGGATAGTAAACCCTGAGAATAACCTAGCATTAATGGCTAACCCAACCATTCAGGAGCTAAAAGAATTTGTTCTCTCTTTAAATCGAAATGGAACACCATGTCCAGATGGATATATTTCCCACTTTTTTAAGCATAGTTGGGACATAATAGCTGAAGATGTACTAGAAACAACACTGGACTTTTTGAAAGGGGGCTAAATCCCACCAGGCATAGCTAGCTCTTGGATATGCCTAATCCCTAAGAAAGAAATTCATGTAACCTTCTCAGATTACAGACCAATCTCCCTTTCTAACTTCATTAACAATATTTTCACAAAGTTACTGGTTAAGAGATTAAACAAATTGATGCCTAGACTAATCTCTGAAAACCAGTCAGCTTTCATTAGAGGCAAGGAAATAGCAGATAATGTCATCCACCTAAAGGAGTTAACAAGATTTTTGAACAATAAATCTGGTGCACCTAACTGTATCCGAAAATTAGATCTAGCAAAGACTTTTGATAGGGTTAGATGGTTATTTTTATCTGTTGTTCTCTCTAACTTTAGATTCCAACATGAATTTATTAACATAATAATTTCCAACCTCTCTTCATCTTGGTTTTCTGTTTTAATTAATGATAAGGTAGCAGGTTTTTTCCAACCTATAAGAGGTATAAAAAAAAGGGAGACCCCCTATCTCATCTCCTTTTTAACCTATTTACTGAAGCATTCTCTAGGAGCTTACAATTTTGCTTTCTGAATGGGAAACTTAAGCACTATCATTTGCCTGTTGATTCTATTCCTGTTCTCATTTAAGCTATGCAGACGATACCATCATCTTCTTTAAAGCTACTAGAAGCACTGTGACTAGACTAAGAGCTTTTTTAGAGGTTTTTGAACTAACTTCTGGACAAAAAATTAACTATGATAAGAGTAATTACTTTTTTAGTAACTTAGCCACAAGATCACAAGAGAGCTTAATAAGAAAGGAAATGAAGGTGAAACCTGGATCTTTCCCTTTCATTTATTTAGGTTGCCCTATTTGTTAAGGGAGAACTAAAACAAGCCTTTTTCAGCCTCTGCTAGAGCTCTATGACAGAAAACTCAGAAATTGAAAGAATATCTTGTTAAGCACAGCTGGTAGACTGACACTCATTAAATCAGTTATATACTCTATCCCAAAACATATGTGGGCTGTCATGGAACCCCCAAAATCCATAGTTAATGCTCTAAAAAGAGAAAATAACTATATTCGTCTGGGGGAAGGCCGGAATGGAAATAAAAAGGTTTGGATCAGCTTGGACAGAATGTGTCACCCACTGGAACAGAGTGATATAGGTTTAAGTAAATTTGCAGACATAATTGACACATTTTCTCTCCAGCTATGGTGAAAATTCCAAATTAGAAACACCTATGGGCTCAGTTTATGTGGTCACTGCCAAATGGCAAGAGAAACTCACATAACTAGAAAATAATTATGAAAATGGACCACTTAGCAACCAGCAACACAAGGGTTTTAATTGGGAATGAACTATCAAACTTTTGGACATCTAACTGGACATGTTATGGTCTCTTGATGGACATGATTGCTCCCAATTTAATTCCCACGAACTTAACAATGTCTGACTTTGTAAATAACAAGGATTTGTACATGCCTAACCTTAACCATCTTAATCCTGACATTTTGGTTTTTCTGCAGGAATCAAAACTACAAAGAGAAAGACAAGATAGAATGATTTGGAAACCAGCAAAAAATGGGAACTTCTCCTTCAAATTTGGACATCAAGTTATTGCTCAGCATCGAAGAAATCTAAGGTCACTTAAACAGGTTTGGAATGCTTATATACCAAAAAAAGTCTATCTTTTTATGGAAACTGGTAAATGCTTTGCTGCCTTTTGATGACATTCTGGCATTTTCAAAAATATCTCTTGCTTCTAAATTTCCTATGTGTTGCAACTTGGACTCACTGTCTCTTTTTTTCAACTCACATACATTAGCAAAAGAAATTTGATGTGCTATTAACTCTATTTGGCCATCTCTGTACCTGAGTTTCAATCCATATTTGATAGAGTTTCCTTTTACTGGTCCTATAAGGGAGGATCGATATTACACTCACAACTAGTCCATACCATACCATCTTTTGCAATTTGGAATTTTTGGAAAGCTAGAAAGAACCTTATTTTTATGAGATAAAGCCTAATGTAGTAAATATCTTAAATTTCATCAAAGAAGATCTATTTTTTGCTTTTCATAAAAAAAATCACCTGCATCCAATAGGCCAGATGACAAACTCTGGATTGAAATTGGTATCATTCCTAGGCTGAAAAGCCCTAGCAAGCCTAATATAACCATAGTTAATTGGAAAAGGCCTTCTAGTCATTTCAAAATAATTGTGGATGCATCCTGGGTTAGAGACAAGCCATTATGTGGAATTGGAGTTGTCATGAGGGACTCAAAGGGAAAATTTATTTCGGCTTCTATTGGTTCTAAACCAGCCACATCTACCTTCCATGACGAACTTATTGCTCTCCAAAAAGGTTACCAATTGGCAACAAGTTTGGGGAGTACTCAGTTCATCATTGAAACCGATAGCGTTCAAGTTTTTCAGTGTATAAGGGATCCTTATATAGATTCTTGGCAACACTTTGACATTGCATACACACTACATACAAGACTATCTGATTCCCAGCTCTCTCATGTGTTGAGAGAAGGGAACTAGGTTTCTGATTCCTTAGCCAAGCTGGCTGATAAGAGAAAAATCCATTCTAATAAACTGTTGTATGCTCAGTTGGATCAGAAAACAAAAGGTCTTTTGCACCTTGATAGGTTAAATGTACCTCACATAAGAGTTAATTAAATGGATGCTACTGAGGATAGTGTTTTTATGGGCAGAATATTCACCTGGCTTCATAGGTGGAAAATGGCAGCAGAGTAGCAAACATGTTGTTGTAATCCTAATCCAGGAGGACGAGATGAATCAAAGGAAGGAATAAATGAAGGAAGGACAAACTCCCCCTCATAAGAAGAATAAATCAAAGTAGTTTAGGTATGAGAAAGACAGCCAATTCCAGAGGACTACACTCACCTAAACATGGGTGGAATTTGGAAATCTGGCCAGGTTTAGCATCAACACAGGGTGTGGAGGTGCAAACTCTGGAGACATTTCCGATTTCTACCTATGTAAATAGTAAATGGCAACCGTTTGCCTTTTCACTCTCCTTTGTAAAATGTCAAAACTTTTCTTCACAAAGCCTCTTATAAAAACTCTATCAAATTTTTTAGTCAGGATTGGGGACCCTAATAAACCCCCTATTAATTAATATGGTTTTTTTTAAAAGTGTAAATATGTAATGTGTTTTGTAATTAAAGTATTGAAGTTGGTTAAATTGTATTAAGAAAATTGGAAATAGTATAATTCGATCACAAATTCAGATAATATGATTTATTCGATTTCATCCTAAAAATCAAATTCTAAATTTGAATTTTTTATGTGATTTTCTTAACAATATGGTTCAATTTTAGTTTTTAGTTTTTTAGAGATTAATCCAATAAAATAAAATTAAATAACTTGAATTTAGATTAAAACGACCTTACTTCCATTCTTTTTCTTTTTGAAATGTTACATACAAGCAACCAAATTACATATTAACATCCTAATATAGGATCTAACTAGGAGACACCACCATTGAATCTGTTGAAGCTCTCCATACATTTGATAGCTAGGGACGCCCTATTGAGAACACCTAAATGCTGCACCACCAATGAACCGCTGTTACCGAAGCTGAAACCACCACAATCTCACCATCATCAACAACCTGCGGGTTGGGAAACCACAACGGGGACCACCGACACAGACTTGCTCTAATATTCATAATTCTTGATGGGGTGTGTTTTGAACTCTGGACCTCACAGTTTCAGAGAGTATGGCTTACCACTAAACCAGCCTCATGACACACCTTACGTCCATTCTAATACCAGCTTCATGCCACCTTTACCTCAGTAGTTTCTCAATTTTATGTTCAAAGTGATTGAGCTAGGTTTCCACTAGAGTATTATAAGCCATTGGGGATTCATGGTGTTCCAAATAGATGTTTACTTAGAATGTTAAATTTTAAAAAAAATAACGTAAAATAATAATTAATCTACATTCTTTAACATCTAGTTTTTCCATTAAACTTTGGTGGAAATTACAACCAGGTAACTCACTTTGGGCTAAAGTCATGTGGTCAATCCCAGATCATTTTAAAACATCATGAATCTGGAAAAGAATACATGAGATTTCAGATTTAGCACTGGAAAACTCTAATGTACAAGTTGGCAAGGGGGGTGTTTCTTTTTTGGAGTTCTAACTGGAGCCATTTTGGTTCCCTGGACAGTCTGTGGTATTCTGATGATGATTCACCTTTAAGGAACATGTCTATTACTGAGTTTATGAGTAACAAGGCTGATATCCTACCTAAAATAGTAGCTGGTCTTCCTACTAATGTTATCAAATTCCTGAATGATGATGTGCACATATTCCCTGATTACAAACCCTCTTAAATGGTTTATTCACTATTAAATCAGCTTACAATCTTTTGAGGGATAAAAAATGAAGTTTCTTCTTTAAAGTTCTTATTGAACTCTTATTTACCAAAAAAATGGTGTTTTCAACTGGAAGCTCCTTAATAGATTGATTTCTCTCCCAGATATATTAGAGGACTGGGGATACATCTCCCATCTAGATGCATGTTTTGCATGAATGAATCAGAGACTATGCATCATATATTCAATAGTTGTGCTATTGTCAATGGGTAATGGGCCAGATTACATTTAGCACTTAATATCCTGGTCATCAGTTTTAATACTTTATGGGACAAATTTATTTTCTACTGGACTTTTAAATACTCAGTTAAGGACTTCCTTAACCTTATTAGATCATTTTCTTATATTGTAGTTTGGTTTATTTGGTGTGCTAGGAATAGATTCCATTTTGACTCTATTAAACCATACATGGACTTTATATTCCCGAAAATTCTGGCTCAATGCTGGGACATATTTAAGGTTAACAAGATGAAACTAAAATAGTCTACATCACCAGGAAATAAAAAGTTACTCTACCATATAGAAAACATTCTACAAAAGGTAAAGAGAAATGCATCATATTCTGGGAATTACCGGTTGTAATCAAACTCAACATAGATGGTTCTACACTTGGAAATGGTGATTTAGGAGCTGGATTCATAATTTGAAATGATCAGGGAAGGGTTATATCTGCTGCATCAAAATTCTTGGGCCGTTTTGACTGTTTGGAAGCTGAAGCAAAGGCCCTTAGTTTTGGTCTAGCTCAAGTAGCAGAGATGGGTTTAATGTCTATTCAAATTGAATGTGATTCATTGATGCTTGTTAAAATGGTCAGAAGGGAATTCAAAGTTTCCTAGAAACTCATTCCTGAAGTAAGCATTATCTGGAAGCTCGTGATCATGGTTGATTGTTCAATACAACATACATTTAGGGAGGCTAACAGAGTGGCAGATTATATTGCCAAGCTGGCAAGTACATCAGAGCTTAATTCTTCTTTTAAGTCTCTTTCAGATTTTCCAAGCAAAATCAGGGGTCTAATTAACTTGATGCTAATCGTGTTCCATATATTAGAGTTTAAATATGTTGTCTATTTTAGAAAAGATACTGTTGTTTCTTTTCTCGAAGGATATGTACCAGAAGAACCAAATACTGCGTCACGATATTCATATCTTCATATCAATAACATAGTCGAAGCTGTCAACGAGAATTCAGCAGAGGGAAGAGGCATTACAGAAGTGTTTTCTTGCTCTGCAGGTTGATGCTGGGTACTTTAGTCAGCAATCCTCTGCTGGGCAAGTGAAGAACGATTTCAAATTCAGCAGACATAAGTTTTCCTAAAACTATACTCTCTATCAAATTGCTGATGATCTTGTAGTGTATTACTTAAGGGAAGTAATACGCAATGGGGTTTCTACGGGAGGCCACCTCTCTTGCTAACACGGGGTGTGGAGGTAAAAAAAGTGGTTGGCCATAGTACACATCACACTTGGGACTGAGCTTTTCTTTTTGCTAACACAGGGAGGTGGAGGAAAAAGGTAGGGTTTTAGGAATGTCTTGCTCTCCAAGTAGTCATTCCATTTATGGTTTTTCTGCATGTAATTCTCATACTCAAGATTCCTACTCTACTGTATTTTCTACTTTTCATGGTTTGAGAGCCAAATAAATTCCCCTCACTTAGGTGAGTTTTAAATTTTAAAAAATGTAAAATAATAATTATATTTTAATTTAAATGTTATATTTGATAGTTCAAATAATATTTTTATATATTATTTTACGTATTTTTATATATAAACATATGTTATTATGTATTTAACTTAAAATTTTATAATACTCCCAAAATTTTAAAAATTAACTCGACAGTACTCCCAAATTTTATAAAACTACTATTAGAATATATACTATATTTCATAACTTATAAAACTACTACTCCCCAGGGATGGGGATGGGGCAGGGCATGTACGGATTATTGTATCTCCATAACCACGCCTACCTAAAAAAATTTATACTCATACCCGCCTCATTACCCATGGCAGATACAATATTAAAATCCACCCCCTTCCCATCGGGTATTATCTTAAAGTCACCCTCGCCCCATCACCCACTTGGTTCTTCATACCCACTTCAAATTCATTTTACTCACCCCATTTATATCTCCAAAAATACCTAAATTTTACTTAAATTATTAATTTTAATACTAAAAGTTCAATAATATTTACATGAAAAATAATATGAGTAAAACAAGTGTATTATGGATAAATAATAGTTTATTATATAATAGGAAAAAGTGCAAAAATGACCCTATAAGATTGAAAAAGTGTAAGAATGACATTGTAAAATTTGAAGTGCAGAAGTAACCCTACATTTTTGTAAAATTGTGCAATTATACCCAAATTTAACTATTCTGGTATTGACCAAACTAATTCTAGCATTGACCATTTGTGAAAAGACAAAAATACCCCAATTCTTAAAACAAAAAATTAATGACCAAAAAGACCCTAGGGTTCTTCTTCTCTTCATCATCCTATCACCGACTCAACCGCCGCCGTGCCACCAGCTCTGCCGCTACCATTGTGCCACCTTATTTAATAAGAGTGAGTCCACCATTTTTTTAACAAAATCCAAATCTTACAACCCATTCATCAGGTAATCCAAATCTTCCAACCCATTCATCAGATCAACAAAACTGAAAATAAAAAAATTGTGAAATTAGAGTGCTGAGAAAATTAACACAATCAAAAATCTCAAATCGTACTCCCATCTTCTTCCGCAATTGGAGAGATTTAGCAAAAGGGTCCAAAATCCAGGTGTGAAACGTGAATTCATCCAATTTGCCTAAAATCCGGTTCTTCGTAAACCCTAACGATGGCGGCCGCCACCACTACCACCACCTGTAGCCTCTGACAACACCCTATTTTCCAGATGCAACTCCACCAGCACCAGGCATAGCTGACACTGGGATTGATACTTCAGCACCTGCAACTGCCATAGCCTCTGACAAAGCTCCTATTTCCAGATGCTGCTTCACCAGCACTAGCCGTAGCCAGCGCCGACATTGATACTCCAGAACCTGCCTCCACACGGAGGCCTCAAATTCTGGATGTTCGTGGTCGTCGGCTCCGCAGCCAAAGTGATAGAGAACATGGCCATCGTGAAGATTCAAATGCAGGCTTTAGGTACATGACCATGTTCCTCGTCGACACCGTGAATACCCATAATGTCGAGATGAATCGGTCGATTGTAAGGATGAAATGAGAAAGAAGGTGGTGGCTTAGAAGAAGGTGAAGAAAGGCTGGAGAAGAAGAAAGAAAATTGATGAAGAAGAAGAAGAGGGAAGAAGAAAAGTGGAGGACAAAATTGACTTTTGTAATTATTTTTAATCAGGGGTATAATGGTCATTTTATTGATTTTCGGCCAAATTCAGGTTGTCATTGTTAGATTGACACTTTCGTAAAAAACTTAGGGTTATATTTGCACTTTCAAAATTTACAAGGTTATATCTGCACTTTCGCTCAAAACAAAGGGTTAAAAATACACTTTTCTCTATATAATAAATTAGTGTGTACATAGCAGGTATAATGGAGCGGGGCAGGTAGGAACAAATATCCATGCCCGACCTACTACCCATGGCGGGTATTAATTTTCATACCCATGTCCGCCCCCACCCCCACAAAAACTACATCCATACCTGCCTCATTGGAGCGGATACGGGGCGGACCTCCACCAAAACCCGACCCACTATCATCCCTACTACTCCCTCCATTTTTCTATTTGTGGCACACTTATCTTATTTGAATTATTTTTTAAATGACACACTTTCCATTTTTGGCAATGTTCCTGTTGGAAAATATGGTTAAATTCGTCAATTTTGGGCTTAGTTTTTTAGTAGTACCCGAAATGAATTGGGTTCGGTAGATGACATTTTTGGATTCTACGTTGCGAGTACTATAAAATCGGTTAC
>JAULKK010287546.1:0-13676 GCA_032355705.1 Rubia peregrina
GGCTGCTTCTACTAAGAGCAAAGATAATGGGGGGGGGGATGAGATGGCCCTTCAAAGGTGTCAAGGCAAGAGGGCATTTCTGCCAAGGTCGGGATATTTTTTAAGTCTGCCAATGTAATCGATTATGCTTTGGAGATGTGTTACTATCCCATTTTCTTGTATTCTGAATTATACTTATTTGTCTAATGGGGCTGTGATTTAATAGTACGGTGATGTCGTTCTTGATACCGCTCCACATGTTGGCAATTTGGGAATAGAGCTGGCCCAACTGCGCACCCTTTGTGAGAAGAAGGATGTTATCAACTATGCTTTGCAGATGAGCTTAGAGAATTGAGTAGTGGTGGCTCCACGGCTCCTAGTTGTGCATAGAAAGGCATCAACATGGTTATGGTGAATGAGGGGGTGATTTTCCTAATGGGTTTATTATCGTGGGAATTAACTAGCCCTAGTATAGGCTAGGGAGTTTGTGTAGCCTTTTTGGAAACGAACCTAATTTTTGTGTGTAACTTTTGGGAGTTATCAATGTATATTCATGTTTGCATGTTCTAGGGGTGTGTAGGTCTACTTGTGTGTATTTATTTTGGTGGTGTGTGTGGACTAGCTTACGCATCTGATTAGTGTAGAAAATGTTTGGGTTATGGGTGTTCAGGTAATGCAACTTCTGGTAACCTAATCGTGGCTGCAAAGGCCCGTGTACTATAGCGTTGCATTCTAAGGTTATTGCTACTTAGCAGATTGGGGTTTGATACATGCTACCATGGAAATTTTAGAACGTTGTACATATTCTGTGTGCCTAATGAATATGTGGATAGATTAGTCATACTGTAAGTCTATTCTTCATCGTAGGTCTTCATGGGTGAGGATGATATGTCCTGGGATTTTTTCTTGTTTCCTATTTGGTTATGAATTTTCACCTGGGTTTTGGGTCTGTCTCTAGCCAAACTTTTTGCGACTAATTGTGAATGTGTTAATGTTTCCCAAATGTCGCATGTGTATTTCTTGATTCTACCTAAAGGGTATGTGTGCCTATTCTAGAGACCGTTTGGCTACTGTGTTGGTGATACTATGCTATGAGTTTTATATGCTTTGGTACTATCTGAAATGATACTGGTTGTGATTGACTAGGTTTGGGTTAGGGGATGGTTTCCTGCTTGCTTGTGTGGTGTAAAGTATGGTAATTTTCCACAAGTGCGATGAACTATGGGTCACCTAAGTTGCTTTGATAATTTTGTCGCGTACTAACTTTGTTTCTATGGGCTCATTTTTAATATCATAAGAGTGGTTTGGTTAACATGTGTTTTTACGATTATCTTGTCATTTGGGCTGTGGACTTTTTAGAATGGGGTATGGAATGAGGGTGCTGATTGTAAGAAGTGATATGCATGTGTTGGATGAGGACGGGTCGAGGTTTGCTTATATCGTAAGGCTGGTAATGTTCCAGAAATATGCAAAGCTACATCATCCTCCCCATCCTTGTGTGATAGGTGGTTTGACTAGGATGAATTGAATTTTCTCTCGTGTTGCAAGACTGGTAATTTTCCAGGCTTATGCAAAGTGGTAGTATTCTCTTCGTCGCTGTGTGTCTTGGATAAGCAAAGGGGGAGACGTGTATCCACTTGTGTCGTGAGACTGGTGATTTACCATAAGTATGCAAAGTTGCGATACTCTCATTGCCTTTGTCGTGAGGGTGGGTGTGTTTCCTAATGAACAAATCCGTAGGTAATTTTCCTAGTTGTGTCATGTCCCTATTAACAGTGTGTCACGAGAGGTGATGATTGTTATCTTCCACCTGCTCTCTATTTAATGTCTCTTCCAGAGAAGAAATCATGCTGTGAGACACTGAGTAGTGTGAAGGTGCCTGAGGCTTACTCATAAAACACAAGTTCGTGCGCGTCTATGGATAAGTGTAAGTTGGTTGGATTTAAATCACACGATTGCCACAGTTGATGCATGAATTGAATGTCATTTCCATTAGGGCAACATTGCCTCCTCACGTGCGATTGTTCATTACAAAACCTTGTTTTTTCTTCAAGTGTATATGTTCGAAAAGCATTAGTCATCAAAAGCTTGAACGTTTGCAATCGATGATAGTAGAAGTTTTGTGTCAGATGGATATATACTTTCGCCCGTCATTCTTTGACATAATGGTCCATTTAATTGTACATTTGGTCCATGAGATCAAGTTGTGTGGTCCTGTATTTCTGAGGTGGGTGTATCATTTCGATAGGTATATGAAAATCTTGAAACATTTTGTGAAGAAACGATATAGACCCAATGCAAGTATTGTTCATTGTTACATGATGGATGAGGTGATTTATTTTTGTACAGATTATATGAAGGAAGTCAATTCCACCGGCCTTCCAAAATTAAGACATGAAGTTGCATGGTCAAGGGGTAAGGCAGGGCAAGCAACTCAGCTCTAATTCGGAAGATTTATGTTTGGCCAACCTCTACATTCTTTGCAATCACAAATATGTTGTTCCCTATATAGAGATTCATATGGACAAGATAAGAGTTAATATCCAACGTACAATGTAGCACGTGTTCTCCAACAACACACTAGAGACTTTGCTTTATGACTACGATCTCTCATCTCGATTGGTGATCATCCATGTTTGGTGAAATGGTTTGCCCGGAAACCCTTGGGTACCGTTACCTTGTATGCTGGTTATGAAATTAATGGATTCAATTTTGGCACTAAATGAGCTGATGATAAATGTGTATCATAGAACAGTGGTGTGACACTTGTGTCTGAGACTTTACATGTTGGATTGGGAGTGCAAGTGATGGAAATCCAACATATGCCCATACTTGTTACTTTGGAAAAATAATCGAGATATGGGAGCTTGATTATGTGACAATTGAAAGTTCCTGTATTTAAATGTCAACGGGTAGATATAAACACCAGTCACAAAATCGATGATATGGGATTCACCCTAGTTGATCGTAGTCGAGTTGGTTGGAGGGAAGATCCATTCATTTTTCCATCACAAACTCATCAAGTCTTCTATATCAGAGACCCTGTAGATCCCTGGTGGGAGGTTGTCATGGAAGGGAAATGAGCTTTTAGCGAATAAAATGAGATCGAAGATGTTATCGGTTTTGGAAGAAATTCCCTAACTGAATCCAACTTGGAAACGACTTTTCTTGCGGAGGATGATACGAGTTTATATTGGTTCTTAGACCGAACATACCATGATGAGTCGATAGACGCGGGAAGGTCAATAAAAGGAGAAGGAAATTGAATAATATTGGGAAGAAGAAACACAGGTTGGGGTAGATTTATTCTATGTCTTAGTTGCTTATTTTGTATTATGCATCATCACCCGATTGAGTTACGGTTTCGGAAGCTTATCAGCTGAGATGGAAAAAATTTATTTAGAGTCACAATCAGCCCTACTTGAACCTTCTAAGCCAAACAAATAACTTATTCAACCAGGTAAGAGGTTGGGAGCACATACCACTTAATAATTAAAACGATAAATGATTGACTAAATAATTCAAAATAATCCACCTCAAGTACAAATACATGCATCGATCGAATAATCAAGTGAGATAATGTTAAGGTAAGCGAATATATCATCCATAATTCATTTCAGAACCACAACCTAATCTACACATTATTCATCAAACAGAAGAGCTTCTCCTAAGTCTTGATGTAGAAGAAGATGCCAAGTGACGCTCGTAAGTGCATTGACTTCATTCTAACTTCCAGATGCGCTCCCTCATCTGAAATAGTTCACAACATACCCATTTGTAGCAAACCCTGAACCCTTTCATGAAACTAGTACCCGTTTCCTCTGAAGGTAAACCATAGTTAACATTAGTTGAAATGTATATGACAAAAATAAAGATACTTGTTTATGAGTATGAATGTGTTTTATACCTTATTCAATTCTTAGCCTCTTGTTCGGCTTCAGTGCATCATCTGGCTTGTGAGCCCACTTGTGGTCAACCAAGATCCATCTCTTCTTTGTGAAGTATTTCTTGTCAAATCACTTGCATGGATTCTCCTCACCATGTAACGCCATCCCCTGAATACTCTTAAGAATCAATGCAACAAGTTACCGTATGGTAGACTCCTGATATTTTTTCCGACCTCGCAACCCATAACATGTGATTGAAGATTTTGGATGCAAGATTGATTTTTCTCCCCTCAATGATGTTATGGAACATCATTAGTGTTGAATAACTGGGCTCCGTGGGTACAATACATCTTAATATCATTTCATACACATTCCTCTAAACTATGGTAAGGTGTTTCAAACTAAACCTCTCAGGCTTCTCTAAATTGGATGGGTTACGTTGGAAGTACCTATGACTACATACATTGGGTCAACATACAGATAGTCACACTGTAGTATCCAAGCCTCTTGTTAATACCAAAATTTGTAATATGTCTAGCGATGATCCACACCAGCCCAATATGCATATGAACCTACAAGAAAGACAGAGAGAGGTTAGGCAGACAGGCCTAGGTCCGTACCTGCTCCGACGTTCTCGTTAGCCATGGAAGCCATGTAGAAGAATATCTAAGTGAATAGTAGACTGATAAGACAATATTACCTCATATCTTACACGCTTCCTCGCTATATGTGGTTTGGTGGCCGATGAGACTGGCTGTCCCATCAACGCCCGTCAAAATGCTACCTGTCTGGCTTCACGCCCGTGTAGTGTCCCTAGATATACAGGCTGCACCTTCTGGTCTTCTTTTGGATTATTGGGTCACTAGGCCCATACATTATCGAGTCCCCCAGCCAATGGCCTGACCAGGTAGATAGACATGCAGACCAATGGCTATGTTGAAACCCGACTTTTCCTGCCTTTAAACCATAGTTACCAGGGAGCAGGTAGAGTCCCAGGGAGTAGGTAGTATTCCTGGGAGCAGGTAGCGTCCATGGGAGTTACTTCCATATTTTTCTTGGCATTTTGGCGGTCATTTTTTTATTTTTGAAACCGCCCACCAATACACCACCTTTTTTTATTAATGTGCCCATGGGTGGTTACGCTACCTGTCTGGATGTCCTTCACGTAGCCCATTGGTGGTTACACAACCATCTATAACCCATCTTAAAGTTGTGAGTTTCAGGTGGGACCACCCCTTGCATGATTCCACCCTCCGCGCCGTCGGCCTGCCATATTTTCCTAACACTATTTCTCCCAGCGAGGGCCTCACTGACTTGAGCGGTATTCACTACTTTAGCTGGGCTATTGACCCTGCCTATTTCCCATCCTCTTTGTTTTTATTTTTCATCATTTATTTCTCCTTTTTTCATTTTACAACTTGCTGATCTTTCTCTTTTCCGTTTTGCAGAAATGTCCGTGGCTGCTTTTCTCAGAGACCTGTCAAGGCTCCCTCGTAGGGCTGGGAGTTACCATCCAGCCTCCCATGCAGACGAAGCGGGTGGCATCGTTGATCAACAAGTGGAGGCATCTCAGACTGAGGTTAACGAGGATGAGCCTGCTCTAAAAAGGTCCCGCCGCAGGCTGCAAATGAGGGGGGAGATAGTGGGGTAGGTCCCAACCTGCCTCCATGTGCCATCATTTCAGTGGAGGTCCCGGAGACGTCCACCTCCGGCTAGCAGGACCTTGCTCTGGAAACTCAGCCTGCTTCAGCAATCCCTTTCTCGCCTTCATTTGCGCAAGACTCTTTTTCCCGGAGATCTGCCCCAGGCCCTTTACGCAGCACCTCTGCTCGGATAAAATTGGTTTCCCAGGTCCTGCCCATTCCCACTTCAATGCGTGGCTGCGCGAACGTTCCCTGAATGTCGCCGACACCAACTCTTTGGCCGACCGATTAGCTGCGGCTTTCCTTCAGGTTCATTCTTACTTCTTTGTTAATTATTTTCCCTTTATTTTGTACTATTATTACTTGTTTTCTTTTTTATTTTCTAGCACAACTGCTCCACCAGGGCTATGAAAGAATAAAATGACAGCTTGCGGGCATAAAATGGTGAGCTGAAGCGCGGCCTGGCTTCCCTGCATTTCCAGGCTCATCGTGTTATGGAGATGGAGCAAGATCAGGAGCTAGAGAAGGGTGTCACTGGATCTCTGCAGAGCTCTCTTAACCGTGTTGAGGCTAAGGTTGCTGATCTGATAAACTTCCAAGAACGGTCATTCACTTGGGGATTCCAAAGCCTTTATTCTAGCGTGGTACGGAGTAATAAGACATCCGAGCCTTTTAGCTCTGCGCTGTTGAGGATCATCAACCTCTATTCTTGCATGGAGGATAAAGATCAACTGCGATCTATCCTTGGTGATGCCTTCCTTCCTTTATGGGAGTAAAACTTCACTGTGTACTTCTCGTAGCTTCATTGGCCGAGCTGGACAGCTGGACCCCCGACGATATCCCCCCTGAGGCCGATGCATATTTTTCCAGAGGGGCCCAGCAACTCGCTGAAGATACGGAAGTCCCTGATGCGAAAGTTGCTCAAGCTGTCGGCAGCTTGAAGAAGGACGGCGAAGCTATGCAGGTCAGTAATGCAAGGGGTGAAAGCGGGGAGGTTAGCACCATGGCTGTTGAGGAGGCTGGAGAGGGAGATGGTGCAGGGAAGCCATGGAGAAAGAAGACTTCTGTTTCTCTCCCTTTGTTGATTTTTTTCTTTCTGTTTGTTCCTCTGTCGAGGGATGGAACATTTGTTGACTTGTTGTTTCCTTTTGCAGCAAAATTTGAATTTTTTTTGCTTTGAATTTCAGTTGTATTTGATGTTTGTACATACTCATGCTCGGAATACATTAGCTTATGTTTTCCCCAGTGTTTGTCATTGCCGAGACCCTTATCCTTTTTACCTTTGGAATTCGATAGCCACCCGTGGCATCGGCTGCCTGCTGAGGACATCGTTTGCTGCTTCGATCTGCACCTAGCTTGCCATTGTGCTGGTTGTTAGGGAAAGCATCCAGGCTTTTACCTAAGTTCTGACTCATATTTCCCGG
The DNA here is from genome assembly GCA_032355705.1 of Rubia peregrina. Classification (NCBI taxonomy): domain Eukaryota; kingdom Viridiplantae; phylum Streptophyta; class Magnoliopsida; order Gentianales; family Rubiaceae; genus Rubia; species Rubia peregrina. Next base: position 6,934 of record JAULKK010287546.1, read on the forward strand.
TTCTGGCATCGGCTGGGAATATTTTTCTTCACTCTCTTTTCCCCTTTGAGATTTGGTCTGCACTCTGCGCTATCAATTTGCACCAGCGTGATAAATGTAGCGTGAATAAGACCTTTCTCCGGTGCTGGGTGCAGCTGGAGATTCATTTTCTTAGCCCCTTTGATATTCGGTCTGCACTTTGCGCTGGCATTTTGTGCTAACGCGGCAACTCTAGCTTAAATCGGACCTTTCTTCGGTGCTGGGTGCGGCTAGAGATTCATTTCCTTAGCCCCTTTGTGATTCAGCCTGAGTTTACGCTGGCAGTTTGCGCTAGCGCGACAACTTTAGCCTGAATTAGGCCTTTCTCCGGCACTGAATGCGGCCGAAGATTAATTTCCTTAGCCTCTTTGAGATTAGGCCTGCACTTTGCGTTGGCAGTTTGCACCAGCGCGGCTACTTTAGCCTGAATCGGACCTTTCTCCGATGCTGGGTGCGGCCAGAGCTTCATTTCCTTAGGCCCTTTGATATTCAACCTGCACTTTGTGCTTGCAGTTTGCGCCATCCCGGAAACTTTAGCCTGAATCGAACCTTTCTACGGCGCTGGGTGCGACCGAAGATTCATTTCCTTATCCCATTTGAGATTCGGCTTGTACTTGACGCTGGCATTTTGCTCCAGCGCAATAACTTTAGCCTGAATTGAGCTTTTCTCTGGCGCTGGGTGCGACCGTAGACTCATTTCCTTTTTATCATGCACTCATTACAAGCATTACACAAAAAGGAGGGAAAGAGCGTAGATTGGGGTTTCCTCGGGATCATCTTCCTTTCACAGGCTTTCAACAAATTTAATCCTTTCAGGAACCTCCTCTCGTCTACCCGTCATATTACACCACCCAAAATCAGTTATCATGAGTACATAAATTTACAACTGCTTCAAGCGTTGTACCTTCTCAGATTAGCTATGTTCCAGGTTCTGGGAATTGGCCTTCCATCCATCGTTTCCATTTTGTATGATCCTTTTCCCAGTACCTCAGTCACCTTGTATAGGTCCTCCCATACACCATCTAGCTTCTTCCGAACTTGGGCTCGACTCGCTTAATTCTTCCTTAATGCTAAGTCCCCTATTTTCAAGGATCTTACCCACACCCTGCTGTTGTAGTGTTGTTCCATCCAGGATTTGTATGTTTCATCCTTCAGTGATGTCTTCTCCCTAAGTTCATCCAGGGCCTCCAAGCTCTCCATGAAAGCTTCTTCCTTTTCTTCTTGGCTCAATGGTTCTGCTTCTCTTCTACTGGGCACTGCTACTTCTGAGGGAATTATCGCCTCCTTCCCAAAACATAGCCTGTACAGAGACTCTCATATAGCGTTCTTGGCGCAGTCCCATATGCCCACAACACACTCATTAATTATTCTTCCCACTCTCCTTTGGCTTGTCCCATCCTCTTTTTCAGCCACCGAAAAATCATTCTGTTTGTCACTTCCGTTTACCTGTTTGCATGCGGGTGTGCTACGGAAGTGAACTGTTGCCTTATGTTAAATTCTACAACCATGACCTAAAAGGTTCGTGAGTAAACTATTTTCCATTGTCGCTTACAATCACTTGCGGGATGCTGAGCCTGCACACTATACTCCTTCAGGGAAAAGTTGTGATTCTTCTTCTCGTTATGCTTGCTACGACCTCCGCCTCCACCCATTTTGTGAAGTAATCAATTGCCACAAGTAAAAATATCTTTCTTCCTACAACCTCTGGGAATGGTCCTGCAATATCAATTCCCCATTTTACAAAGGGCTAGGGTGACCTTATGTTGGTTATTCCCTCAGCAGGAAGCTTCTGTATTTTCACGTGTTCCTGACACTTATGAAATTCTTTGGCCATCTTTTCTTAATCTATCCTCATGGTTGGCCAATAGTATCCTTCCCTTACTTCCCGCAACGCTATTTTCTTTGCTCCCTGATGACTTCCGAAACTTCCATAAAAAATTTCCCTGAGAATTCGTTCTGCCAGTTCTTGACCAGTGCATCTGAGCCAGTTGTCTATGTAGCCCTTCTTGTACAACAACCCTCTTATGATATCATACTGTAACGCCTTTGTTTTTATTGTTCTTGCTTCATTTCCCCCTGTCGGTAACTCCTCATGCTCTAGGTACTTGCGAATAGGGGTCATCCAGTCGGACACTGATCCCTGTACCGCCGCTACCTGTCTTGTATATGTTGACCTGCAGGCTAGCTCCTCAACACTGTCTTGGTTAAGTGCACGTGAGTTGAGGAGGCCAACTTGCTCAACACGGCTGCCTTGGTGTTTTACGGCCTTGGGACTCTGGTGACATCAAACTCTTCAAATTCAGCCGCTAGGCTTCTAACTTTGTCCCTGTATTTCATCATTGCCTGCTTCTTGGTAGCATACTATCTGTTATACTGGTTGGCTACCAAAATCGAATCTCCGTAAGGCCGCAACTTCTTTTCTCCCAACTTCCTTGCTATTTACATGTTTGCAATCAGTGCCTCACATTCAACTTCATTGTTTGAGCCTGGGAACTTGAAGCGTAGAGCATAGGTCGACTTCACTCCTTCTGGGTCTGATATTACTAGTCCCGCACCCGCTCTCTCCACTCCGGAGACTCCATCTACATATAACTTCCATACATCCATATCCTTTTTCTCACCCCCAACTCGCAGGCTGGGGCCCAAATTATACTACAACCCCTTTCATCTTTCCCTCATTTGGCAACTCTGCTAGAAAGTCTGCCATCACTTGTCCCTAAATTTCTCTTCTTGGGGCATATTCGATGGCATGCTCTCCTAGCTAAAACGCCCACTTCTTTAATCTCCCCAAACTTTCCAGATTGGTCAGTATCACTTTGAGTGGTTGATTCGTCAGGATCACCACAGGGTGCGCTTGGAAATACTGCCTTAGCCTCCTTGCTGCATGAACTAGGGCCAACGCTAACTTCTCCTGACCCGTGTATCTCTGTTCGGGGCCCTGCATAGCCCGGTTGACAAAGTATAGTGGTCGCTGGATTTTGTTTTCTTCTTTAACCAACGACCCAATTACAACCTCATCGCTTACTGCCACATACAAGTATAGGGTTTCTCCATTCCTTGGACTGGTTAACGTGGGAAGATCTTTCAGGTAGGTTTTCAGCTTCTCAAATGCTTTCTCCTATAACTCTCCCATTGCACCATTCCCTTTTTGTCCACACATCATTTTAGCATTTTGAAAAATGGTAGTGCCCTTTCAGCTGCCCGTGACATAAAACGATTCTGAGCCGCCCACTTCCCATTCAGGCTCTGGACCTCCTTCACCGTGTTTGGAAATTTTGTTTCTAAAATTGCCTTTATCTTTTTACGGTTGGCGTGTAGGCCCTCGTTTTACACCTGTGCCCCGGGGAATTTCCCTACCCCCACTTCGAATTGATATTTGGCTGGGTTCAGCTTCATTCCGGTCTTCCTAAATTGCAACAAAGTCTCCCTGATGTCCTCCACGAAAGTCTCATACTAGCTGCTATTTATCACCATGTCATTCACATATACCTCCAGGTTCCTGCCAACCTATTTTTGGAAAATTTTATCCACCACCCTTTGATATGTTTCTCTAGCGTTTCTCAGGCCAAAAGACATCATACGATAACCAAAAACTCATTTCTCTGTGATGAAGGCAGTTTTATCTACATCTCTCTCAAGCATTGGGATCTGGTGATATCCCTTATATGCATTGACAAAGCATTTGATTGGGTAGTTGGTGAGAGCGTCTATCTTCTGGTCGATGACCGACAACGTGTAGCATTCCTTTGGGCAGGCCTTGTTCAGGTCCGTATAGTCTACACATATCCCCCAACTGCCATTGTTCTTCTTAACCAGTACTGGATTGGCCAGCCAGGTTGGGTAAGGAATTCTTCCAGGATCCCCGCTGCAACTAGCTGGCGAACCTCCTTGTTTACTGCTTCATTTCTTTACCTGCATAACATCTTCCGCTTTTGCTTGACTGGACTGTAAGAGGGGTCCACCTTCTGCTCATAACAGCCTACATCTTTTGACACCCCCATCATATCTTTTGGCTTCTAGGTGAAAGTTTGCTCGTTTTCCTCCAGGACCTTTATCAGCTTGTCCTTCTCTTGAGCTGGGAGGTTGGTTCCTATTTGCACCGACTATCTTTCATTTAGCATTGCCATTTCCACTTTCGTGCCCAGCTTTGCTAGATCATTTCCTTTCTTGATTAATTTGACAGGTTCTGCTTTGTTGGCATGTGCCGCGCCCAGCTTTGCTAGATCATTTCCTTTCGTGATTAATCTGACAGGTTCTGCTTTGTTGGCATGTGCCTCATAGCTCAAGCCTTCATCTTCCCATTTCCTCTTACTGAGCTCAATCCTGTGGTACTCTATGGCTCTCTATTAGTCTCTTTTTACTGTGGCTATTCCTCCCCTGGTCAGGAACTTCAAAAACAGGTGCATGGTAGTCCCTATGCCCTTGAGCATTGCTAGCGTCGGCCTGCCTATTATCAAGTTGTAGTGATTGTTTGCCCTTAAGACTATGAATTCCACGTCCATCATTTTACTTCTCCCGCCTTCTCCCACCGTCACTGGGAAGGGTATGGTGTCTTTCGGCCATACCGTCCTATCTGTGAAATCCACCAGTGGGGTGCTCATCCATTCCAACTTTCTCCTGGTATTCTCATCCAAATTTTGAAAACAATGCTAATACATAATTTCTGCGGAGCTCCCTCCGTCGACATATGCTTGGTATATCCTCTTATCTATTACCCTGACTGTCATCACCATCGTGTCTGCGCCTATTGGCATGTCCAATATCGGGTCACTATTGTTAAACGTTATTGCTTCATTTTCTCCCAGCTTCATTATTGCCTGCGGGGTCTGCCTGCAGTGTACTTTTCGCTGAGACTCGGTCCATCATCTTGAACTTCCACCTATGATGGCGTATATATCTATTACCGTAGCTTCTCTTTCTCTTTCACTAGGGGTATTCTCCCTATTTTTTGCGGTGTTTATCAAATTTCTCGGATCTGGCCAACTCCTTTGCTTTATCTCGTCTGCGCTCCATATTGGGGCTCCTTCCCTTACCCCGATTGTCCTGCTATTTACAGAATTCTCCATACTTGTTTTCCCCTGATAGGTAGCCCTGCTGTGATCCTTTGCACTTTTTACCAAATGCGCCAGTTCTTCGCTCTGTACTGTATCCTCTATGTTGTGCTTCAGGTGAATACAGTCGTTCGTGTCATGGTCATGGTTATCATGATACTCACAAAACTGGGACTTATTCCTCTTCTCTGGTGGTATCTTCATCATTGGTGGAACATCCAGAATGTCTTTTCCTACACATAGGCCAAAAATCTCTTTGGGCATTTTGATTAGAGGGGTGAAAATTTGTTCTGACCTGTTGAACCTATAAGACATTTGCCTGCTGCATGTCTGATCGGCCCCCCACATTATTAGTCCTTCCTTCCAAATTGTCCTTCTCAGTTTTGCGATGACTATGACCTCCCAGTGCTTCCTTCCTCCTTTTATCCGTCATATCCACCATGTGGAAATTTCCAACTCTCCTCATCAACACATCAATAGTCGCTGGTGGGTCCAACGTGAAATCCCACAAAATCAACTCGTGTCTGAGACCGTTCATGAACATGTCGATGAGGAAATGGCTTCTCGTTTCCTCTACCTGATTTCACTCATCATTCAACCTCTCCCAGTACGCTGATAGCGTCTCCGTCGGCTTCTGCCTGATTGTAAGCAACTCCGATTTTGTCTTCCGAAATTTCTTCCTCTCCATGAAACGATTTAAGAACTTTTCCTCTAATTGGCTGAAGATGTCTTCCGTCCCATCTTCCAAGTTCTTGAACCACACCCAGGCTGCGGCTATCAAGGTGGTTGCAAACACCTTGCTCCATTTAGCTTGTGGTATCGCAAAACTGGTCATATTGGTACAAAAGGTGTGAAAATGATCCTCCGGGTCCGCCTCGCCATTGTACTTCCCCAAGTTCATTGGTATTTTCAGTTTTGGGTCTATCGTGAATAGTTGTATCCGTCAGCTGAACGGTGAACCCCCTAGCTTTCCTGCCTGGGCTCTCCTCCTCTTTTGGCGGTGCCTTTTGCCCGATATGTTCTTTATTCCTCTGAAGTGGTACATAACCTTCTCTCAATTTGTGTGGTATGCCACCGCTTCTTCTGCTCCAACTCAGTTTTTCCCCCAAAGAGGCAGTACTTTTCTCTCTCCCTGGCCCGCTTTGAACTACCTGCAGCACTTTTCCTTCTCTGGTGGGCACCTCGGAATCTCCCTTTTGTTCCGGGAAAATCTCCATCAAGTGCACGTTATGTCTCATTCACCGTGGTTGTCTGTCCTACATTTCATTTTGACTATTCATCATCTCTTTCTGGAACTCCATTATCATTTGAAGGATCTCTGAGTTGTTCGCCACCTCCGTCGTCATGCAGATTTGGTGTCTTTCTCCTCTCGACGTAGAGTCACAGGGGTTCATCCTCTTGTGTTGCATCTTCTATTGTCGCCTAGTTGTATGGATTTTTTGGCATCCATGCCTCCATCTTCTCCAAGCTATGTATATGCTAAAAGAGTATTGTGATCCCCACAGACGGCGCCAATGTTAATACCAAAATTTGTAGTATGTCCAACGATGAACCGCACAAGTCCAATATGCACCTGAACCTACAAGCCAGGCAGAGAGAGGTCAGGCAGTCATGCCCAGAGCCGTGCCTACTCTGAGACTCCCGTTAGCCCTTAAATCCATGTAGAAGTGTATC
>JAULKK010287557.1:0-13675 GCA_032355705.1 Rubia peregrina
TTCACCATTAAGTAACTTATTGATATATTATGTTGAAGCTTAATCGGTATTTAGAGATTCTACATTAGTCATTCAATCAAGTACGTAGTTGGAACATGATACAAACGAAGCCCGGTCTTCATTCTTTCCTAAATAGCAAACAGTCTCTTCCGGCATATTCTATAGATTATTTTTAACCAAACATACTTGGATTTCACAAGGTTTTTTACTGATTTGAAGAAACCATTCTTCGTTTATTAGGACGAAAGATTGTATATGACTATGTCTGTGTAAAACCACAGCCGCCCATCCTTGTGCCTCATCCTTGGCCGAACTTTGAAGCTCCCGAGTAAAACCCAGGCCCTTGATTGTTAAAGCTGCAGGATGGGGTCTTTTTTTAGCATTAAGTAGTTTCAACCAAACTTAATTTAACCATTAAGTAACTTATTGATACAATATGTTCAAGCTTAATCGGTATTTAGAGATTCTACCTTAGCCCTTCAATAAACAGGTTCTTCACAAATGCATCATACTCTCATATACCTACTACCCATCTTATGGTTAGTTCGAGATATTACCAATACATTCATGGTGCGATTACCTTCCTTCCTATAAGTAAGTGCAAGTTAATTTCAATCAAGTACGCAGTTGGAACAGGATTCAAACAAAGCTCGGTCTTCATTCTTTCCCGAATAGCAAACAGTTTCTTCCCTCATATGCTCTTAATTATTTTAACCAGACATACTTGGATTTCACGTGGGTTTTTGTTGATTTGAAGCAACCATTCTTCGTTCATTAGAACAAAAGATCGAATTTGAATACATCTGCGTAAGACCACAACCACCCATCAATGTGCCTCATCCTAGGCTGGTGTTAGATGACGCCGAGTAGAACAAAGGTCATTGTTTGTTAAATCTGTAGGATGGGGCCATTTTCGGCCTTTAGGTAGTTTCAACCAACCTTAATTTCACCATTAAGTAACTTATTGATACATATTGTTGAAGCTTAATCGGTATTTAGATATTCTACATTAGTCATTCGATAAACAGGTTCTTCACAAAAGCATCATCTTCTCCTATACCTACTACCCTTCTCAAAGTTAGTTTGAGATATTACCAATACCTCTACGGTGAGATTACCTTGCTTCTTATAAGTAAGTACGAGTTAATTTCAATCATGTACGCAGTTGGAACATCAGACAAATGAAGCCCAATCTTCATTCTTTACTAAATAGCAAACAATCTCTTTCGGCATATTCTATTGATTATTTTTAACTAGACATAGTTGGATTTCACATGGGTTTTTGCTGATTTGAAGCAACCATTCTTCGTTCATTAGGACAAAAGATTGAATTTAAATACGTCTGTGTAAAACCACAGCCGCCCATTAATGTGCTTCATCGATGATTATGAGTTAAACCCAGACCCTTGATTGTCAAAATTGTAGGATGAGGTCTTTTTCGGCCTTAAAGTAGTTTCAACCAACCTCACTTTCACCATTAAGTAACTTATTGATACATTATATTTAAGCTTAATTGGTATTTAGAGATTCTACCTTAGTCTTTTAATAAACAGGTTCTTCCCTAACGCATCATCCTCTCAGACACCTACTACCCATATCATAGTTAGTTCGAGATATTACCAATACATCCACGGTATTATTAGCTTCCTTCTTATAAGTAAGTATGAGTGAATTTCAATCAAGTACATAGTTGGAACATGACACAAATGAAGCCCAGTCTTCATTCTTTCCTAAATAGCAAACAGTCTCTTCCGGCATATTCTATTGATTATTTTTAACAAGACATACTTGGATTTTACAGGTTTTTTTTTACTGATTTGAAGCAACCATTCTTTGTTTATTAGGACAAAAGATCATATTTGAATATGTCTGTGTAAGACCACATCCACCCATCACTGTGCCTCATCCTTGGCCGAACCTTGAAGATCCCGAGTCAAACCCATGCCCTTGATTGTTAAAGCTGCAGGATGGGGTCTTTTTTGGCATTAAATAGTTTCAACCAACCTTAATTTTACCATTAAGTAACTTATTGATACAATATGTTGAATCTTAATTGGTATTTAGTGATTCTACCTTAGCCCTTCATTAAAGAGGTTTTTCACAAATGCATCATACTCTCATATACCGACTACCCATCTCATGGTTAGTTTGCGATATTAAAAATACAACCACGGTGCGATTAACTTCCTTCTTATAAGTAATTGCAAGTGAATTTCAATCAAGTACGCAGTTAGAACATGATACAAATGAAGGTTGGTCTTCTGTCTTTCGCGAATAGGAAACAGTTTCTACCGTCATATGCTCTTGATTATATAATTTGATTTCACACGGGTTTTTGTTGATTTGAAGCAACCATTCTTCCTTCATTATGACAAAATATTGAATTTGAATACGTCTGTAGAAGATCACAGCCACCCATCAATGTGCCTCATCCATAGCGGATGTTAAATGTTCCCGAGTTAAACCCAGGTCCTTGATTGTTAAAACTGTAGGATGTGGGTTTTTTCGGCATTCCAGTAGTTTCAAACAACATTACTCCACCATTAAGCAACTTATGCATATATTTTGTTGAAGCTTAATCGGTATTTAGATATTCTACGTTAGTCATTCAATAAACAGGTTCTTCACAAATGCATCATCCTCTCATATACCTACTACCCATCCCATAGTTTGAAGTATTACCAATACATCTATGGTGCGATTACCTTTTTTCTTATTAGTAAGTATGAGTGAATTTCAATCTAGTACGCAGTTGGAACATGATACAAACAAAGCACGGTCTTAATTCTTTCCTATATAGAAAACAGTGTCTTCCAGCATAGTCTTTTTTATTATTTTTAACTAGACATACTTAGATTTCACAAGGGTTTTTGCTGATTTGAAACAACCATTCTTCGTTCATTAGGGAAAATATGAAATTTGAATACGTTTGTGTAATACCACAGTCACCCATCACTTTGCCCCATCCTTGGCAGATGTTAGAAGAGCCAGAGTCACACCCAGGCTCTTGATTATTAAAGCTATACGATGGGGTCTTTTTTGGCCTCAAGGTAGTTTCAACCAACCTTAATTTCACCATTAAGTAACTTATTCATACATATTGTTGAAGCTTAATCTGTATTTAGATATTCTACCTTAGTCATTCAATAAACAGGTTCTTCACAAATGTATCATCCTCTTCTATACCTACTACCCTTCTCATAGTTAGTTTGAGATATTACTAATACATCCACGGTGAGATTACCTTCCTTCTTATAAGTAAGTATGAGTGAATTTCAATCAAGTACGTAGTTGAAACATGATACAAACGAAGCCCGTTCTTCATTCTTTCCTAAATAGGAAAAAGTCTCTTCCGACATATTCTATTGATTATTTTTAACTAGAAATACTTGGATTTCACATTGGTTTTCCCGATATAAAGGAACCATTCTTCGTTCATTAGGACAATATATCGAATTTGAATATGTCTGTGTAAGAATGTAGTCGTCCTACATTGTGCCTCATACTTGACTGAAGTTAGAAGATCCCGAGTCAAACCCATGCCCTTGCTTGTTAAAGCTGCAAGATGATGTCTTTTTTGGCTTTCAGGTACTTTCAACTAACCTTACATTCACCCTTAAGTAACTTATTGATACATTGTATTGAAGCTTAATTGGTATTTAGACATTCTGACTTAGTGATTCAATAAACAGGTTCTTAACAAATGCATCATCTCTTCATATACCTACTACCTTTCTCATAGTTAGTTCAAGATATTACCAATACATCAACTGTGCGATTAACTTCCTTCTTATAAGTAAGTACGAGAGAATTTCCATCAAGTAAGAAATTGGAACATGCTACAGACAAAGCATCTTCATTCTTTCCCAAATAGGAAACAGACTCTTCCGGCCTTTGTTCTTGATTATTTTAACTAGACATACTTGGATTTCACATAGTTTTTGTTGATTTGAAGCAACCATTTTTCATTCATTAGGGCAAAAGATCGAATTTGAATACGTCTGTGTAAGATCACAGCCGCCCATCACTGTGCCTTATCCTTGCCTGGAGTTAGATGATACATAGTTAAAGCTAGGCCCTTGATTGTTAAAGCGGTAGGATGGGGTCGGCCTTCAGGAAGTTTGAAACAACATTACTTCACCATTAAGTAACTTATTGATATAATATGTTGAAGCTTAATTGGTATTTAGAGATTCAACCTTATTCATTCAATAAAAAAGTTCTTCACAAATGCATCATCCTCTCATATACCTACTACCCTTCTCAAATTAGTTCGAGATATTACCAATACATCCACGGTACGATTACCTTCCTTCTTATAAGTAAGTATGAGTGAATTTCCATCAAGTACGCGGTTGGAACATGCTACAAATAAAATGTCTTCATTTTCTCCTAAATATCAAACAGTCTATTCCAGCATATGCTCTCGATTATTTTAACTAGACATACTTTGATTTCACCTGGGTTTTATTTATTTAAAGCAGCCATTCTTTGTTCATTAGGAAAAAATATTGAATTTTAATACGTCTGTGTAAAACCACAGCCGTCCATCAATGTGCCTCATCCTTGGCCGGAGTTAGATGATCCCGATTTAAACCCAGGCCCTTGATTGTTAAAGCTGTAGGATGGTGTTTTTTTCGGCCTTCAGGTAGTTTGATACAACATTACTTAACAATTAAGTAACTTATTCATATATTATATTTAAGCTTAATCGGAATTTAGAGATTCTACCTTATTCATTCAATAAACAGGTTTTTCACAAATGCATCATCCTCTCATATACTTTCTACCCTTCTCATAGTTAGTTTGAGATATTACCAATACATCCACGGTGCGATACCTTCCATCTTATAAGTAAGTACAGTGATTTTCCATCAAGTACGCGGTTGGAACATGCTACAAACGAAGCATTTTCATTCTTTCTCGAATTGCAAACAATCTCTTCCGACATGTGCCCTTGACTATTTTTAATTGTTATACTTGGATTTCACATGGGTTTTTGTTGATTTGAAGCAACCATTCTTCATTTATTAGGACAAAAGATCGAATTTGAATATGTCCGTGTAAGACCACAGCTGCCCATCACTGTGCCTCATCCTTTGCCGGAGTTAGATGATCCCGAGTTAAACCCATGCCCTTGATTGTTAAAGCTGTAGGATGGGGTCTTTTTTTTGCCTTCAGGTAGTTTCAAACAACATTATTTCACCCTTAAGTAACTTATTGATATATTAGGTTGAAGCTTAATATGTATTTATATATTCTACATTAGTCATTCAATAAACAGGTTCTTCACAAATGCATCATCCTCTCATATGCCTACTACACATCTCATAGTTAGTTTGAGATATTACCAATACATCCACGGTGTTATTATCCTCCTTCTTATAAGTAAGTACGAGTGAATTTCAATCAAGTACGATGTTGGAACATGATACAAAAGAAGCCCGATCTTCATTATATCCTAAACAACAAACAGTCTCTTCCGACGTATTCTTTTGATTATTTTTAAATAAACATAATTTTATTTCACAAGGGTTTTTGCTGATTTGAAGCAACCATTCTTCGTTCATTAGGAAAAAAGATCGAATTTGAATACATCTGTGTAAGACCACGACCACCCATCATTGTGCTTCATTCTTGGCCGAAGTAAGAACATCCCCAGTCAAACCTAGGCCTTGATTGTTAAAGCTTTAGGATGAGGTCTTTTTCGGCCTTAAGGTAGTTTCAACCAACCTTACTTTCACTATTAAGTAACTTATTGATACATTATGTTGATGCTTAATCAGTGTTTAGAGATTCTACCATACTCATTCAATAAACAGGTTCTTCACAAATGCATCATCCTCTTATATGCCTACTACCATTCTAATTGTTAGATCCAACTATTACCAATACATCCACAGTGCGATTACCTTGCTTCTTATTAGTAACTGCGAGTGATTTTCCATCAAGTATGCGGTTGGAACATGCTACAAACAAAGGCCAGTCTTCATTCTTTCCCGAATAGCAAACAGTCACTTCCGGCATATGCTCTTATTTATTTTAACTAGACATACATGGATTTGACATTGGTTTTTGTTGATTTGAAGCAACCATTCTTCGTTCATTATGAAAAATGATAAAATTTGAATACGTCTATGTAAGACAACAACCGCCCATCACTGTGACTCATCCTTGACCAGATTTAGATGATCCCGAGTTACACCCTAGCCCGTGAATATTAAAGATGTAGGATGGGTTTTTTTTGGCCTTCATGTAGTTTCAAACAATATTAATTCACCATTAAGTAACTTATTGATTTATGTAGAGATTCTACCTTAGTAATTCAATAAACAGGATCTTCACAAATACAACGCCCTCTACCTACTACCCTTCTCAGAGTTAGTTCGAGATATTACCAATACATCCATGGTGCAATTACCTTGCTTCTTATATGTAAGTTCGAGTGAATTTCCAAAAATTCGTGATTGGAACATGATACAAATGAAGCCCTATCTTCATTCTTTTATAAATAGCAAATAGTCTCACCCGACATATGCTCTTTATTATTTTTACTAGACATACTTGGATTTCACATTGGTTTTTATTGATTTGAAGAAACCATTTTTCATTCATTAGGACAGAAGATCGAATTTGAATACTTATGTGTAAGACCACTTCCGCCTATCACTGTGCCTCATACTTGGCTGAAGTTAGAAGATACTGATCAAACCCATGCCCTTGATAGTTAAAGGTGTAGGATGGGGCCTTTTTTTTGCCTAAAGGTAGTTTTAACCAACCTTACTTTCACCATTAAGTAACTTATTAATACATATTGTTGAAGCTTAATCGGTATTTAAAGATTCTAACTTAGTCATTCAATAAATAGGTTCTTCACAAATGCATCATTCTCTCCTATACCTACTACCCTTCTCATAGTGAGTTTGAGAGGTGTGATTACCTTGCTTCTTATAAGTAAGTACGAGTGAATATCCATCAAGTTCGCGGTTGGAACATTCTACAAACAAAGCCCGGTCTTCATTCTTTCCCAAATAGTAAACAGTCTCATCCGGCATATGCTCTTGATTATTTTACTAGACATCCTTGGATTTCACATGGGTTTTTGTTGATTTGAAGCAACCATTCTTCATTCATTAGAACAAAAGATCAAATTTGAATACATTTGTGTAAGACCACAGCTGCCCATCAGTGTGCCTCATTCTTGGCCGGAGTTAGATGATCCCGAGTTAAACCCAGGCCCTTAATTTGTAAAGCTGTAGGATGCGGTCTTTTTTGGCCTTCAGGTAGTTTCAAACGACATTACTTCACCATTAAGTAACTTATTGATATATTTAGAGATTCTACTTTAGTCATTCAATGAACAGGTTCTTCATAAATACATCTTCCTCTCCTATAGCCACTACCCTTCTCATAGTTAGTTTGAGATATTACCAATACATCCACGTGCGATTACCGTGCTTCTTATAAGTAAGTACGAGTGAATTTCTATCAAATACACGTATTTGTGTTAGACCACAACCGCCCATCATTGTGCCTCATACTTGGCCGTAGTTAGAAGATACTTAGTCAAACCCAGGCCCTTGATCGTTAAAGCTGTAGGATGGGGTCTTTTTCGGCCTTACGGTAGATTTAACCAACCTTACTTTCACCATTAAGTAACTTATTGATACATATTGTTGAAGCTTAATCGGTATTTAGAGTTTCTATCTCAATCATTAAATAAACAGGTTCTTCACAAATGCATCATCATGTCCTCTACCTACTACCCTTCTCATAGTTAGTTCGACATATTACCAATACATCTACGATGCAATTAACTTGCTTCTTATAAGTAACTTTGAGTGAATTTCCATCAAGTATGCAGTTGGAACATGCTCCAAATGAAGCCCGGTCTTCATTCTTTCCCAAATAGTGAACAGTCTCTTCTAACATATGCTCTTTATTATTTTAACTAGACGTACTTGGATTTCACATGGTTTTTGTTGATTTGAAGTAACCATTCTTTATTCATTAGGAAAAAAGATTGAATTTGAGTACGTCTTTGTAAGACCACAGCCGCTTATCACTGTGTCACATCCTTGGCCAGAGTTAGATGATCCCGAGTCAAACCCAGGTCCTTCATTATTAAAGCTGTAGGTTGGGGTTATTTTCGGCCTTAAGGTAGTGATAAAAAAATTATTTCACCATTAAAAAACTTATTGGTATATTTTGTTGAAGCTTAATCGGTATATAGAGATTATACCTTAGTCATTCAATAAACAGGTTCTTCACAAATGCATCATCCTCTCCTATACCTACTACCCTTGTCATAGTTAGTTCTAGATATTACCAATACATCCAAGGTGTGATTACCTTCCTTCTTATAAGTAAGTACGAGTGAATTTCCATCAATTACGTATTTTGAGCAAGATACAAACAAAACCTGGCCTTCATTCGTATAGAAAACTGTCTATTCTGGCATATGCTCTTGATTATTTTAACTAGACATACTTGGATTTCACATGGGTTTTTGTTGATTTGAAGCAACCAATCTTCGTTCATTGGGAAAAAATATTAGATTTGAATTCGTCTGTGTAAGACCATCATTGTGCCTCATCTTTTGCTGGAGTTAGATGATCCCGAGCCAAACCAAGGCCCTTGATTGTTAAAGTTGTAGGATGGGTTCTTTTTTAGCCTTCTACTAGTTTGAAACAACATTACTTCACCATAATATATTAGAGATTCTACCATAGTCAATCAATAAACAGGTTCTTCACAAATGCATCGTTCTCTCCTATACCCACTACCATTCTTATAGTTAGTTCGAGATACTACCACCAATACATCCACAGTGAGTTTAACTTGCTTCTTATAAGTAAGTACGAGAAAATTTCCATCAAATACAAATTTGGAACATGATACAAACGAAACCCTATCTTCATTCTTTCCTAAATAGCAAATAGTCTCTTTTGGCATATGCTCTTGATTATTTTTACTAGACATATTTGTATTTTACTTTGGTTTTTGTTGATTTGAAGCAACCATTCTTCGTTCATTAGGTTAAAAGATCGAATGTGAGTACGCCTGTCTAAGACCACAGCCGCCCATCACTGTGCCTCATACTTGGCCAAAGTTAAAAGATACTAAATCACTGTGCCTCACTGTGCCTCATACAGGCCCTTGATTTTTAAAGCTTTAGGATGGGGTCTTTTTCGGCCTTAAGGTAGTTTTAACCAACCTTGCTTTTACAATGAAGTGACTTGTTGATAAATATTGTTAAAGCTTAATCGCTATTTAGAGATTCTACCTTAGTCATTCAATTCACAAATGCATCATCCTCTCCTATACCTACTACCCTTCTCGTAATTAGTTCGAGATATTACCAATACATCTACGGTGAAATTACCTTGCTTCATATTAGTAAGTACGAGTGAATTTCAATTAAGTACGCGGTTAGAACATGCTACAAACGAAGCCCGATCTTCATTATTTCTGAAATAGTAAACAGTCTCATCCGGCATATACTCTTGATTATTTTAACTAGACATACCTGGATTTCACATGGGTTTTTGTTGATTTTAAGTGACCATTCTTCATTCATTCGGACAAAATATTAAATTTGAATACATTTGTTTATGACCACAGTCGCCCATCACTATGTTTCATACTTGGACGGAGTTAAATGATCCCGAGTCAAACCCAGGCCCTTGTTTATTAAAGCTGTGGGATGGGGTCTTTTTGTCCTTAAGGTACTTTCAAACAACATTACTTCTACATTAAATAACTTATTGATATATTATGTTGAAGCTTAATCGGTATTTAGAGATTCTACCTTTGTCATTCAATAAACAGGTTCTTCGCAAATGCACCATCCTCTCCTAAACTTACTACCCATCTCATAGTTAGTTCTAGATATTACCAATACATTCACGGTGTGATTACCTTTCTTCTTATAAGTAAGTACGAGTGAATTTCCATCAAATACGCATTTGGAACATGATACAAACGAAGCCCTGTCTTCATTCTATCCCAAATGCCAAATAGTCTCTTCCGGCGTATGGTCTTGATTATTTTTACTAGACGTACTTGGATTTCACATTTGTTTTTTGTTGATTTGAAGCAACCATTCTTTGTTCATTAGGACAAAAGATCAAATTTGAATACGTCTGTTTAAGACTACAGCTGCCCATCACTGTGCCTCATCCTTAGATGATCCCGGGACAAACCCATACCCTTGATTCTTAAAGCTATAGGATGGGGTGTTTTTCAGCCTTAAGGTAGTTTCAAATAACATTACTTCACCAATAATTAACTTATTGATATATTATGTTAAATCTTAATCAGTATTTACTGATTCTACCTTAGTCATTCAATAACTAGGTTCTTCACAAATGCATCATCCTCTCCTAAACCTTCTACCCATATCTAGTTAATTCTAGAATTACCAACACATCCACTGTATGATTACCTTTCTTCTTATAAAAAAGTAAGAGTGAATTTCCATCAAATACGAGGTTGGAACGTGCTACAAACAAGACACAGTCTTCATTCTTTCCAATATAGTAAACAGTCTCATCTGGCATATGCTCTTGATTATTTTAACTAGACATACATGGATTTCACATGGGTTTTTATTGATTTGAAGTGACCATTCTTCATTCATTCAGACAAAAGATCGAATTAGAATACGTCTGGGTAAGACCACAGTCGCCCATCAATGTGTCTCATCCTTGGCCGGAGTTAGATGATCCCGAGTCAAACCCAGGCTTTGATTGTTAAAGCTATGGGATGCGGTCTTTTTTGGTCTTAAGGTAGTTTCAAACAACATTACTTCACCATTAAATAACATATTGATATATATTATGTTGAAGCTTAATTGGTATTTAGAGATTCTACCTTAGTCATTCAATAAACAGGTTCTTCACAAATGCATCATATTCTCATAAACCTACTACCCCCCCTCTCATTGTTAGTTCTAGATATTGCCAATAAATCCACGGTGCGATTACCTTTCTTCCTTTAAGTAAGTAAGAGTGAATTTCTATCAAATACGCATTTGGAACATGATACAAATGAAGCATGTCTTCATTTTTTGCCAAATGCCGAATAGCCTCTTCCGGCCGCCCTTGATTATTTTTACTAGATATACTTGGATTTCACATGGGTTTCTTGGTTGATTTGAAGCAACCATTATTCATTCATTAGTACAATAGATCGAATTTGAATACGTCTGTCTAAGACCACAACTGCCCATCACTGTGCCTCATCCTTAGCTGGAGTTAGATGATCCCGAGTCAAACCCAGGCCCTTGATTCTTAAAGCTATAGAATGGGGTGTTTTTCGGCCTTAAGGTATTTTCAACCAAATTTACTTTCACCATTAAGTAAATTATTGATACATAATGTTGAAGCTTAATCGGTATTTAGAGAATCTACCTTAGTCATTCAATAAACAGGTTCTTCACAAATGCATCATCATCTCCTAAACATATTACCCTTTTCATAGTTAGTTCGAGATATTACCAATACATCCACAATGCGATTACCTTGCTTCTTATAAGTAAGTATGAGTGAATTTCCATCAAGTACGTGGTTGGAACATGATACAAACAAAGATAGGTATTCATTCTTTCCCAAATAGCAAATAGACTATTCTGGTATATGCTCTGGATTATTTTAACTAGGCATACTTGGATTTCACATAGGTTTTTGCTAATTTGAAGCAAGCATTCTTCATTCATTAGGATAAAATATCGAATTTGAATACGTCTATGTAAGACCACAGCGGCCCATTATTGTGCCTCTTCCTTGGCCGGAGTTAGATGATCCCGAGTTAAACCGAGGCCCTTGATTGTTAAAGCTCTAGGTTGGGGCCTTTTTCGGCCTCAAGATAGTTTTAAAAAAATTACTTCACCATTAAATAACTTATTGATATATTATGTTGAAGCCTAATCGGTATTTAGAGATTCTAGCTTAATCATCTAATAAATATGTTCTTCACAAATGCATCATCCTCTCCTATACCTACTACCCTTCTCATATTTATTTCTATATATTACCATTACATCCACGGTGCCATTACATTTCTTCTTTTAAGTAAGTAAGAGTGAATTTTTATCAAATACACGGATGGAACATGATACAAATGAAGCCCGGTCTTCATTCTTTCCCGAATAGTAAACAGTGTCTTCCGGCATATGCTCTTGATTATTTTTAACTACACATACTTGGATTTCACATGGTTTTTGTTGATTTGAAATAACTATTCTTAATTCATTAGGACAAAAAAATAAAATTTGAATACGTTTGTGTAAGACCATAGCCGCCCATCACTGTGCCTCATCTTTGGCCAAAGTTAGAAGATCCAGAGTCAAACCAGGCCTTTGATTGTTAAAGCTGTAGGATGGGGTGTGTTTCAGCCTTGAGGTAGTTTCAACCTACCTTACATTCACCATTAAGTAACTTATTGATACATTATGTTGAAGCTTAGTTGGTAATTAGAGATTCCACCTTAGTCATTCAATAAATAGGTTCTTCACAAATATATCATCCTCTCATACACCTACTACCCTTCTCATAGTTAGTTCGAGATATTACCAATACATCAACGGTGTGATTACCTTACTTCTTATAAGTAAGTACAAGTGAATTTCTATCAAGTAGGCGGTTGGAACATGCTACAAACTAAGCCCGATTTTCATTCTTTCCCGAATAGCAAACAGTCTCTTCTAGCATATGCTCTTGATTATGTTAACTAGCCATACTTGGATTTCACATGGGTTTTTGTTGATTTGAAGCAACCATTCTTTGTTCATTAGGACAAAAGATCGAATTTGAATATGTCTGTGTAAGACCACAAATGCGCATCATTGTGCCTCATCCTTGGCTGAAGTTAGAAGATCCCATGTCAAACATAGTCCAATGATTTTTAAAGCTGTAGGATGGGGTCTTTTTCGGCCTTAAGGTAGTTTCAACAGACCTATCTTTCACTATTAAGTAACTTATTGATAAATTATATTGAAGCTTAATCGTATTAAGAGATTCCACCTTAGTCATTCAATAAACAGGTTCTTCACAAATGCATTATCCCCTCCTATACATACTACCCTTCAAAAAGTTACTTCGAGTTATTACCAATACATCTACGGTGCGATTACCTTGCTTCTTATAAGTAAGTATGAGTGAATTTCAATCGAGTGCGTAGTTGGAACCTGATACAAATGAAACCCAATCTTCATTCTTTCCTAAATTGAAAAAATTCTCTTCCGGCATATTCTTTTGATTATTTTAAACTAGAAATACTTAGATTTCACATGGGTTTTTGCTGATTTGAAGCAACCATTCTTCATTCATTGGGACAAAAGAATGATTTTGAATACGTCTGTGTAAGACCATAGCCGCCTATCACTATGCCTTATCCTTGGCCGAATTTAGAAGATCTCGAGTCAAATCCAGGCCCTTGATTGTTCAAGCTTTATGATGAGGTGTGTTTCGGCTTATAGGTTGTTTCAACCACCCTTCCGATGTAATGTAGCTTCCATTTCATCAAAAGTACCAGCTTAACGTTCTTACATGATCCAAGAGTAGAGCCAAATAACTCACAGAAAACGAAACCAAATGTTCTAAGCTATTACAAAGGATATAAAGAACCCGAACCCAAATAAACTTTGCACCTAGTGCCAAAGCTGATGCTCCAA
>JAULKK010287567.1:0-13675 GCA_032355705.1 Rubia peregrina
TTCCTTTCAGTATCTTTGAGAAAAATAATGGTGTCATCTGCGTAACTTAAATGAGATATAGGGGAGGAATTAGGTGGCAACTGAAAGTAATCAATTTTCTTGTTTTGGAAAACAAAGGTCGGTGCCCTAGTGAGGGACTCAATGAACAAATTAAAGAGAAAAGGGGACAGAGGATCACCTTGCTTGATACATCTTGAAGATTTGATTTTTTTACAATTTTCCCATTAACTGTGACAGGGAAAGCAACACTAGAAATATTTTTCATGATTGTATGCACAAACTTACCATCAAAACCAAACTTTAAAAGAATTATATTAAGAAAAGACCAGCTAACCCTGTTAAAATCTTTCATTAGGTCAAGTTTAATGATGCAATTAGGTGATTTATTTTTATTATCTAAAAATATAATCATTTCTTTAAGAAAAATGACATTATCAGAGATGTCTTTTTTCTTCAAGAAAGGAGACTGATTAGGGGAAAACAATTTTTCCATAAATGGTTTGATTCTTTCAGTGATTATCTTTGAGAAAATTTTGTTAGAGACATTAGATAATGAGATAGGCATGAAGTCACTAAAACATGAAGGATTTTGTTTTTAGGAATGATTGTTATCCATGTGCTCCCTATACCATTAGGAATAGATGGTGGTGAGATAAAATAATTTTCTACTGTTAGTAGACCCTGAGCAATAATTTTCCAATATTTAATATAAAAACAACCAGTAAATCCCTGGACCTGGACTACTATTCTTATTTAGACTGAAAATAGTTTGTTTCAGTTCCTTAATAGAGATAGGCCTTAATAGTTTCCGGTTAACTTCATCAGTGACTAATTTTGGGATCTAACCAAGGAAGTTTGAAAAATAATATCCAGTTGAGGGATTATGATCTTCAGTGAGATGGTTTTTTATAGAAATTAACAGCTTCTTTTTCAATTAGATCCATGTCCTCTAACCAAACTCCATATGAACTCCTTATCTTAGTTAGCTGAAGCCCAGATTTCATTTCCTTTATAGAGTTATGGAATTATTTGGTATTATCATCCCCTTGTTTTAACCAATTAACTCTTGCCTTTTGTTTCCAGAATATTCTCTGTTCTTTAAGGGCTTTAGTTAGTTCAGTCTTTGCCTTATTTAACTAAATTAAATTATGATCATTTTTTGAAGGATCGTACATTAACTCTTCTAACCTAAGGTTGTTTTCAACTTTGGTTATATTTGATTCAATGTTACCAAAGACATTCGTATTCCAGTATTTTATTTAAAAAAATAAGCCTAATTAGTTTGAGATAAAAACCTAGCATTACTTTTTGAGGAATTGGGATATCCCAGTTTGATTTAATTAGTGAGTTGAAATCAATTATATTATACAAAGTATTTATAAAACTGAAAGGCTTAGGGAGATGGTATATTGGTTCCTACAGGGAGAAAAAGTGGTGAGTGATCAAATGTCTGCCTATTTAATATTTGAATGGATGATGAAGGGAATTTTTCTAACCAATTAGCAGAGCATAATCCTCTATCTAATCTCTTAGAGGTAGGTTTCCTAAGCCTAGAGTTACACTAAGTGAAGAGGTTACCTACTGTATTAATTTCTTGTAATTCTTTGTCATTTATAAATTTGTTAAAACCATGTATACTAGCTCTACAAGGATTTGCAGGTCCCTTATATTTAGTTATTAAAGTAATTGCATTATAGTCCCCTATAAAAAATGTTGTTAGAAGTTTTCAGTGCTAAAATATCATACCAAAGTATAAGACTTTCTATCCTAGTTCTCAGACCATAGATAAATACAACTTCCATAGTTGTATCTAGGTTTGTACTGAGAATTTTAACAAAAAGATACTGTTGGTTATCACATAAGAGTTCAACCTGCATGTTAATTTTTCAGAAATCCAAATCTGAGAATTACTTGAATGTACATAATCATTGAACCAAAGTTGAATCATATTACTTGAACAAGTATCATTACATCCATGGGTTCAATGAGACATATTAAATAAATTTCTAAAATAAATTAGATTTTGAAGTCTAAGCATAGAAGTGTCAATTCCTCTGAAGTTCCAAATAAGAAATTTAATTTTAGAAGCTGTATTCATCATAATTCACCTTATTTAAATCTTTTGAATATGATCTAAGCATCATTTTATTTAATTGTGTGAAATAATTAGATTTCCTTGTTTTACCTTTACCAACATCAGGTTTTACAGTTTTTTAGTATGTGAACTCAACTGATCAAGACTTACCTGACCTAAGTCAACTTCCTGAGAGTTCTCCAAATGAATGGATGAGTCTTGTGCCAAATTATCTTGATTAGGAGCTTGAAGTAGAGGCATAAACCTATTCGAAACCTGTCCATTTTGGGAGTAGAAAAGTTTTTCCATAGGATTGGGGGGAAGAGGGGGACTACTACCTGAGATGATGTGAATATCATCTTTATCATAGGAGGATATTATGTTTTGTTGATGTGTGATCCTTTTTTTGCTGGAATGGGAGAGCCTAGGTATGGATGGTTTAGAGGCATTATTATCAAGTATGGATATGGTCTCAGAAATAACTGGAGTAGAAAGTTGTGATCCGTAGATTTAGAGATTGTTCAAGGGATTAGTTGTGGCAGTGAGAGAAGATACTTTTGGAGATTGAGGTGCAGGTTCTAGTACCTCAGAGATAGAATCAATGGAAGGATCTATTATATACTTTTGCAGCTGAGATTGATTATTGATGGGTACAGTCTTTGTAACAGGATTGATAGGCTTTGTAGTATTATCAGCTGCTTGTTTCCTTAGGGATCCAAGTTTGATTAGGGATAAGGTTTGGGTTCAGCTTCCTGCAATTTCCTTAGTTGTGACCAATATTAGCACAATGTTGGAAATATAGAGGGATATCTTCATATTCAACAGAGAATTTCTTATTTGAAGTTAGAGAGCCTGGCCTGATTGTGTGTTTAATTGGTCTTAGCAAGTCAATTTCCACATAAATTTTGATAGCAGAAGGCCTAGTCAAAGCTTCAGTAGCAACATCCTTTTTAATAATGGAACCAAGAGTATTATCAATAATAGTAGCAGAGTTATAGTAAAAGAGTGGAGGATTGCGTATAGTTACCCAAACTGGAACAATGGAGGATTCAGTATTTTGGCAGAAGTTCGAAGTCCACTTCAGAATTTTCATGATCGAACCATTGAAGCTTCATACTCCCTTGAGCCAGCTTCGTTGGAGATCAGTTTCCTCTTCGAATTGGATAAGGATATGTTTGTAATCAAGGGATCTCCATTGATATCTTCCTTTAAACCTGGCCGTTTTGAAAGAGGTCTCCAATTGCTCCGTGGTTGGTTTGCCCTTGAGGTATTTCCCATTTAGAGCATTAGATTAGTGCGCCGATAGGGTATCAATCTCATCACAATTATAAGAAGGAGGCATCGCCGAGGTGTTTGATTTTGGGGATAAGTTCGGGATTGTTGGGTAAGGTGGTATCTAGAGGTTGATTTTTTTTTCCAGAGCCGCTAGAAATGTTTTACTACCTCCAGGAGGAGGATTGGCCATGGTTTCTGGTGTGATTCCGGCTGAAAGCAGCCGTTAGAGTGAATAGAGGACATGGAGATTCAGAGGACAGAGAGAAATAAAGAAAAAGCTCACGTTTTTATGTGATTTACCAAGTTAGTGTTTTTAATATTTATTCAATTATACAATGCATTTGCTAAATTAAACACTAAAATTTTAAATTTAAATTAATTATTTTTTAAGTTTAGTATTGTATTTTTTATAAGTATAATATTCCTTAATTTTTAACATTTAAACACACATTATTACATGTTTTAACTTCTAATTTATAATATTAAAATTTAAAAGTGCAAAACTTAAATTAAAGGATAAAGTGGCATGTACATGAGTTTATGAACATGCCACATTTTCCAAAACTTCCTCTTCATTCTAAATACTTTTGATGTCAATATTTTCATTTCATACCCCCTTTATCATTTTTAACTTATGTACATCAAAATATTTGCCTTTTCTATTACTTATTTATATGTAATATAAAATATCTAAAATTAAATACATTTTTTAAATTATTGTGTAGAACAATGATAATAAACCTAATTCATCTTATCATCTTATCATCAAAAAGTAAAAAGATATTTGTTTATAACATTATGCATCATTTTAAATACACATCTAGAACCACCAGACTATTAATAAGGAGAATGGAATAACCTTCAACGAATCCTATTCTAAAGTAGGCATTAATTTTTAAGTTAATTTAATAATTTCATGATTAAAATATTATCATTAATTATTTGAAAGTTTTTACATTAATTTTTTAGCTATTTTTTCCATTTTTATTAGTAAACTGTGGATGTAGGTAGTAGTACTAGATTGCAACAGCTGCCTATGATGGTTGCATGACTTAGAATTCTACATAGTTTTTGTGGAAAAACTATTAACTATCTTACTCCCGGCATTAACTTAAATTCATTCTTAACTTACAAGATTTTTTTTTGTTTTACTCGAGCTTGGTTTTTAACCTTGTTAGTATCACATGTTCCAGGTAAAATGTCAACGAAACGTCAATCATGACCTGAAGATTGAAAACAACCAACTTCAAGTGGACAATGCTAATCTTAGAAATGCTCTTTCCAACAATATCTGTGCAAAATGTGTTCATCAACGGGTGGTTCAATCTCCATTAACATTGGAGAATATTTGGCTGAAAAATGAGATATGTATCTCTCCTCAATGTTTTCAAATATCCTTTTTCATTGTAATATTTTTATAAGTAAGATTTAAACTCACGCCTATGATGAAATAAGTCTGTTATCAATCAATCAGAGCATCTTGTTAACTTATACTTTTTTCAGCAGTACTTTATTTAACGTGAAGTAATTTTTTTCTTAAGCACACATAGTGTACACGATAGAATATTGAAAGCTTTAAAGTCCAAATTATCCAAACAATTTAATAAATTTAAAAGTAACTTCTTCTTTTTTGCAGTCCCCATATTCACAACTTGAAGTACAAAACTTGTTGAGAACTCTAATTGTGTGTGATAAACTATCTTTTCTTCAATTCTTTGTTTCATAACAGTTTCATATGTTTACCTTTCTTTTTTTTAAATCATTTTAAGTTTTAGAATAAATACAACTATCCCACGAATTTTTGTAATCATTTTATTTTAAAACCTAATTTTTAGACATTTGAATTTGTGATCAGTTGGATACACTAGTGTATTTAAAATAAAAATACTAAAAGCAATTATTTCTTTCTAACTTTGAACAAAACTAAATCCCTCGTTGTTTATGTTAGAAGGAACTATAAATGTTTCTTATCTATTAGATGACATGCTAAAAAATAACATATATTATAGAAATTTATGCAGGTATTATTTTGATAGTAATTGAATAGGTTAACATTATTTTTTATTTAAATAATAAATTATCTTTTATTTTTAAATTGCAGCTCAGAGTCATACAACAGTGTTAGGCCTCCTGATATTGGATCTACCAGTCATGCCCTTGGACTACAATTTTCCATATCTTCCTAAGCTTACTTCATTCTCTGGACATGCACCAACAACTATTCAAGTGGATAATGTGTTTTATGTGGAATTTACTGTACCTTCTGATGCACCGCAGAGAAACGATGGTTCTTCCTCTGTCTCAAATGGTGAATGCAGCAACCACTTTTTATCTCGATGATATATGTTGATGACATGTAGAATATATTCCTTCTCATGTCATAATTTAAGCCACAAAACTAAAATATTTAGCATGGAACATTTGATTCGTAAACTCAATAAGTGGATGCCCTTATCGTAGTACCAAACGTTGGTTATTTTTATCATGTACCGTTATACACAATTATTGAGATATACTCCCATTCATTAGTGGTGGTAATTTCTTGAATATTTTATGAGTATAATGTACCTTTTTTAAATACATTACTAATGCACTAGACTTTTCATTTGAAAATAGTTTCATGTATTCTCATCGCCTCTTCTGTTTGTTATTAAGATTATTAATTGAACCATTGTTTATTTTAATGAAATTTATAAAATATATATATATATATATATGATATAAGTTGGTATATAAAGATTTAGCTCACAATTTGTTTTTAAAATTTTTGTGGATATGGTGTAGCTTATTCAATTGTGGGGAATACCATTTGATTTTTTCTAATACTTTATTTTGGAAATAATTTTTTCTTTTCCTTTTCCATTTATTTTAGAATAACAATTTGTGTTGAATTTAGCTTATAAAAGAAAGAACATATTTTGTTATGGGATTTTTCTTTGTTTCCTTGTTTTTTAAAATACACATCTCTCCATCTTTGGCACGCAACTAATATTTGTCATAGAAAATTTGGTAAAAGAATAATTGTTCAGAAGAATTAATTTCTTAAAATTTAAATTTGAGACAAAATTTTAAGTAAACTCATTGATGAATTTCGTATTTACCAATTTTATCATTCATGTGCTAGTGTAGTGGAATGAACACACCAATACTCGAATTGCCAATGCAGAATATTTGAAAGTAGAAATTAAATTTGAACGGTTTTTTTGAAAATCAAGTTTATACATATTGATTAAACAAATTAAAATGAGTGAGCTCTGACTTATTAAATTGTATTTCACTTTAACTAGTAATTATTCAAAAACTATAATTTGTAAAATTTAATTCCCATTTGATCACCTAGGCCATATTTCTAAAGAATAAAACAATACTTGTAAAACAAAGTTTCTTTGAGGCATAACTGAATTGCTGTAAAATCAACTTTCCATCATGCTTCTCTCTTATCAAGAAAATTGCATGTTTAAAAAAATGATCAAGATCATCTAGCTCTCACTTGTTTTTTCCTAAATTTGACCGACGCTCATTGTTTGTATACCCCTTAGAGATAAGATTTATCCGAGCAACATTTTAGTTAGGTGCACTTGATAAGAGAATATTAATTTACTTTTTGTAACCTCCTAGTGTCACGGAACCTAACCTCGAACCAAGGATTTTTTTTACTTAGCCAGCTAGGTACTTTATCACATATTCTTTGGCTACCTAAGTTCTATTAACCCAGGCAGCTACCACATCATTGACACTTTTTAAGGAGAGCTCAAATAATGGCCACATATTTTGTCCCCTTTAAGAATATTTATTTTTGGAATTTTTGTACGAGTTTTATTATGATACAAATTAAGGCGAATAAAATGGAATCCATTTGATCCTTCTTCGATGTTTATAGTAAACAGACCTTCTCCTAGCCATAGCACTATTAGTGAAAATCATGGTATTTTACTGGTCTCAGTAAACTATAACTATACATTTCTTTATGAACTGCTTCAATCTGCAGAAATTTCAGAAATCATTCAAGAACTTTCAACTTAGAGAATTTAGATAACGAGTCCGGAAAATGGCTGTAGAGTTCTTCCAGTTATTCGGATGATCGGGATTTCAAACACCTTATGTCCATTACTCAAGGTCTTCTAGGTCCTTATTACTTTTGTAGTTAACAAGATTACCTCCCTAAATAAGATTTATTTGTGTTGGTAATCACTACTCACTTAGCATAGTTTTTTTGTCAATATGGCTTTCAAAGAGTCATACTACTTCTCCAAGTCTGGCCATCTATGAGTCGACACAGGGGGGGTGAAGGCTTTATAGTAGGAACGCTTGGAAAAGCATTCGATACTTTTATTGTAATTACTTTATTTTTTAATTTAGGTTTATGGTGCCTATAAATCCCCTACATCTCTATGAGATGTATTATTTTTGTAAAAAATATTACAGAAATTAATTTTTTTAAAAATCAATCTGAAGTACATGGTGGAAACTATTCCCTTGAGTTGAATTCATATCGTTCAACCCAATCGTAACTTGTAGGGGGGGGATTTTTACTTATAAACCAGAATTCCAAATAGAACAAATATTTGTGTGCATTTTATGATATAGTCACATAATGGGTGATTACTTCTATTTATCAAAAAATTATATGTGAATTCCTCTAATAGTTTATATATTTATTTTCTTCATTTTAACTTTATAATCACTGTAAAGAGGCAGAGTTCAGTTTAATATTTCTCTTGATAAAATTTGACAAACTTGCATATGTAAAAATGGTATTTACCAATTCACTGTTGGCATGTGTGGCTAGTGAGTCTGCAACACAATTTGCTTCCATGTAGATTTGTTTGAATCAGAATTCAGGCTTGCTCATCAGCTTTCGTATCATTCATACTTTAGCCAAGATCCGCCAATGGATATTGAATTTTTTGTTGACTATTTTCACTAGAAGTTTTGAGTGGCTTTCAATTTGTATTTTGGTGATGTTTTGATAAATGCCAATCTCTACTTCATACGGTAAATAAATAAGTTTAGCTTGGAGGGACAACTTGGAAAAGACTTTGTTCCTGCTATCACATGGAACCCTGTGTTGTTTCAGATGATGCAACCTAAACAGCTCTCCCATTTTTTTAGAGAAGATTTGTCTGAGCTAAGCTTAAAATATCTTGGAAGGGACTAAGAAATAATTTTATGTATCTATTTTTTGCAGAGGCCCTGTGTAAAAACAATCTATGATAAACTGATGTTAAGTCCCAATAAAATATGAATTGCATGTTCACAAGTATGTCATTTTAACGTTGTAGTATGTTCCTTATGTTGTGTTTGTGTCTGGTTATTGTTATCATATACATAGCTGTTTCTGGAGAACCACACATAAAAATCTATGATACAAGGAAAAATTGTTATTAGAAAACTGAAGTCACTCTGTTTATGCTTCAAGTTTTAATAATAATAGTCCTTGTCCCAGAGATACTCAGATTTGGGACTTTTATATTTAAAACCTTGTTAATATCATCATATATTTGGGTGATTATCGAGCATCTGTTTAGCCAATGGTGGATTGATTTTGATTCATTCAGGCAAAAACAACAAATGGAGGGTAAATGAAAAGAAATATCTTCAAGTACATCAGAAAAAGGAACTAGTCTTTTTATTAATCTCAAGTTCACGAAGCTCAATTTCTTGGGAGAATAACAAACCAGAGATGTTTAAAAAGAATGGATCTTCTCTTTTTTGTGTCTTAGGAGCTCATAATCTTATCTTACAGAAGAGGCCCTTATGTGTGGGTTTCCAGATTATAAAATCCTAAAATTCTAGAAAAAATTGATGGTTTTTTTACAGAGTGTGTAGAGCCTAGTTTAAGATATTTTTTCTTAAAGCTTCATGGTATTATGATTGGTTGTTAAAAAAAATCTAAAACGAATAAGTCATGGAAAGTGATTTCTAAGTAAAGTTCCAAAAGATTTGTTAGTGGTATGAGGTTTGTCCAATTGGCATCCAAAAAAAGACTTGGCCTCTCCCTATACTTATATGAGTAGTTTTAATAGATATTTCTTGAAATTCCTTAATTCTTTTATATGATTTTGAATTATTATGTTGATCGGACTTTTGTCCACAAGTATTAGCCTTTTTGAAGATTCCATCAGAGTTTTATGGAAAAGCTTTTGGTCATGATATGAAGATTCTTGAAACCTAAGCCATTTTCATTTTCGGGTAGCATAATTAGAGAAAGACCTCCACGTCATTTTGGTTTGAGAGTCAGTAACGTTTAATTTCGAAAGAAATTTTACCAAGGTTTTATGGATTTAGTCAAATATGTGTTTAATTTTCTTTAAAACCGTGATCAGATGGAGTGGAACTAAGGAAATGATATGTTTAATTAACATGATTTTTCCAGTTAGGGATAAGAACTTGTTTTCCAGGATTAAATTCTAACCTTAACTGCAGTAACCATATTAAGGAATTATGTGTTCTTAGCTCTGCCGATAAATATATGGCTTCCTAGACATTTAAATGAAAGGTTGTCTTTAATCACTTTAGTGTATACTTTTTATGTTTCTAATTAAGTGTAGTGGAGTGAGCTTTGATATGAAGAAATAATATTTTTCGAGATTGAATTTTTTACCAGTGGCCATTCATAGGGTTTTAGGAAGTTGATTATTTTTTGAATCCCAGTTTTAGAGTATTTCAAGAAGATTATTGTACCATCAGCAAAAGGAAGATGTGAGACTTTCACTATCTGAGAAGGTAACTTATAGTACTCTAAGTTTGAGTATTTGAATAGAAAATTAAGATTTCTGGTGAAGGGTTACATTAATATGAATAAATAGCAAAGGAGAGAGTGGGTCCCTAATAGAGGCCTTTAGAAGCTTGGGAAAAAACAAATGGTGTTCCATTGATTAAGATGGAAAAAGCAGATGTGACGTTTCCTAGGATTATCTTTACCATTTTTTCAGAGAAACCTAAGTGAATTAGCAATAATCCAAAATATTATACCTCTGTATTTTATTTGAAATTCCTACATTACACAGTCACAAGAATTAATTTCTTATATTTTGAATTTAGAATAAAAATAAAAATAAGTCGTTGAACATAATTTTCAAGATTAAAACAAATCTTATAAAACACTATTTCTTTGAAGCTAAAGTGAATTATTTTTATAAAACTTTCTAATTTACTTCTTTCCTTTCTAGAAAATTTCATCTTTTTAAAAATGAATGATCAATATCATTTTAGTTCTCATTTTATTTTTCCTAAACTAGATCGACGCTCCTTATTTATAAACTCCTTACTGACAAGATGATTCAGAGCACCTTATTGGTGAGGTGCACTTGAAGGGAGAATATAACTTTACTTATTGTATTATCCCGGTTTTACCGAATCTAACCTCCAAACAAGGAGTTCTGTACAGGCTAAGTACTTCTTCACATATTCCTTGGTGTCCTAAGTTTTATTAACCCAGATGGCTACAACATCACTGTTACATTTTTTTAGCACTCTTATAATGGTCACATGTTTTTCCACCCCCTTTCATAATATATACTTTATGCATATTTATAGTAGTTTTTTAGATTTTCAAGGTCAATAAAATGAAATCCATTTGAGCCTTTATTCCAAGATTATAATGAAAAGCACTTCTCGGCTCCTTCCCATGGTCGATTTATTAACATTATTTGTGGAACTCATGAGCTTTTACTAGTCTCAGGGTACTATAAATACATTATTAGTTCAAATTGATTTTTTTTCTTCAAAACTTATAAGCAATTGCATATGAATTGTTCGGTAATATCAGCATATATATACAACGAACTTACACTGAAATTTCAAAATTGTTGATGAATATCATAGTATATCATGACTTTATCTTGCATATTTTTAATTTTTTAACTTTTGGTGATCTAAATAGTACTTATTGACTTTTTATTGGCTATCATTTAATTAAATTACACTAAAAATATGGAAAACAATTTGAATGATCAAATATTTATTTTCCAATAATTTGAGACTTCATGATATGAAAATAAGAAAACTAATAAATGTATGTTAACAATAGTGTCTATGCAATTTCTTCTTAACAACGCATACACAACTGTTTTACGAAATTTGATTCAGTAAATAATAAATAAAATGTATTACACATTTGTCCTTATGTTTATATTTCATTAAATATTTAGCTTTAACGAATTATTTTTACTGTCTTAAAAAGAGAAAGTAATTAACTCATTCGATTTCCTAAAGCTTGTCAATATAAAATTAGATGATGTTTTCGCATTCTATTTTGCATTGTTTCGATGTTATTCCATTATAGTTTTTACTAATATCATTCGTTTGATTCAAAGTTAATTTTCATAAAGGATGAAAAAAATCATTCCAATTCATATCTCACATTTTGGATTCACATAGGTCTCCTCTTTGAAATAAATTTAAAAAATCTAGATTTATAGTGATTTTACAATAATAGAGAAATAGTATGGTCTCAATTTAAATTTGGCCAACTGAATATATTAATTTTCTCACCAAGCGTTTGATAAAAAATAAATTTATTTTTTCTATCCTAATCTTATAAGTTAGAGTTGGAAAAATTATTTTTGAAATATCATTTTAGATTGGTGGAAATTTAGTACTTATTAATTTTTTAATACATGTTAATCAAATACCACTGAAAAACTAATAACTTACAGATTACTTTTAAGAATTTGTTGCACATTTAATTTTCTTATAAATCTTAGAAGATAATCCCTCCATCCCAAGACTATTGACCTATTTACATTTTCACGGTTTTCAATGATCATGTTTGATCATCAATATCTCTACCTACA
This sequence comes from Rubia peregrina, assembly GCA_032355705.1. Classification (NCBI taxonomy): domain Eukaryota; kingdom Viridiplantae; phylum Streptophyta; class Magnoliopsida; order Gentianales; family Rubiaceae; genus Rubia; species Rubia peregrina. The sequence goes on from JAULKK010287567.1 coordinate 12,148, forward strand.
TATAATAATTTTGCATAAAAAGTGATATTTAGAAAATAGATGTTAAGATGAATCTAACAATATATCACATGATATATTTATTGTAGATATATAAATTGATATTTATGGTCAAAATTTACCAAGTTTGATTTTGAAAAGGTAAATAGTCCAATAATTGTGGGACGGGGGAGTATGAGATATAAATAATATATTTATATATTTTTTAAACTTCTTTAATTTCTAAGTTTATTACTTGTTATGCTGTTATATAGGTTCTTCCTGGAATTTCTAAATCCATCATAAGAAAAACAAACCGCCCTAGGTGCTGCCCTCGTAATGAATTCTACGCAAGTTGATATGAATCCCCTTGCAAAAACTCTGCATTACAGAATTTTAGATATTTGACTAAACGGGGGATTTCACAAGCCCTAGCATAGCCATACAAACTGATCAAAACTAGCTCTCGGGATCTTGAACAACTTGAGAATTGCAAAGCCAACTAGCCCGCAAGATTGGTTCACAATTTGAAAATTTGCTCGTTAACTATCCTGCAAAATTTACTCACAAATAAAGGGTTCTTTGTTCACTAACTAGCCCACAAGAATAGTTCACAAAGGGTATTGATACTTAGTTAACCTGCAGGATTAAGCAACAATGAAAATTAATGCTCGCAAACAATATAGTCGAAAATCTAAAATTTTAATTGATAATAATGTTGCTGTATAAAAGTGTATAATTTCATAGATGTCCTCCCCTATTTATAAGGTATAATTCGTTCAGTACAAATAGAAACTAAAAAGAATTATGGCAGCTTTTAAAAAGCTAAAACCATATCTAACTAAAATACCTATTTATCTAAATGATGGCCATATTCATCCAAGTAAATTAATCCAAATATTGGATGAATTATTTAATGAATATATCTTATCTAAACCTACCAAATCTAATCTTAATCAAATCAAACTCCTAAATTACAATATTTTAAAATTAATTTTAAATATGAGCACACTACCACATTAAAAAAAACCACTAAAATACTAAATTAAGAAAATTATAATTAATGAAATTTTTGACCTCGTATCATTAGTATTGTTTTGGTTCCAAAGAAAACGTTCACGCCTCAAGTAACCAAAGTCTTACATTTTCAATAAATTCAACGCAAAATAATATTTTCAAATATATAATTAATAATATCAAATATGAATATATGAAATTTACTCATGATTTTTTTTGGATAAAAAGTATACAACTACATATGATTTCCAAATTGAAAAATGTTTATTTCAGATAAATGATTGTTTTAATAATATTTTATAATTGTATAAATGAAACATTATTACTACTAGAACAAAAAAATGAAATAATTTCAAAATATTTCATAGGGGTGGCAAATGGGCGGACGGGTCCAATACGGGTTGGGTAAAATGGGTAATTAAAAAATATGGGTATGACCCATTTTGACCCATTTTATTATGAGTAAAATATGGGTCGGGTCAAAACGGGTCGAGTTGAAACCCGCTCAACCCGCGGGTTGAAAGTCATTCAACTC
>JAULKK010287575.1:0-13674 GCA_032355705.1 Rubia peregrina
ATAGACTTTTTTGTTGTATGGTTGGGGAAGTACAACCTGAGTTTAATGTAGCATTTGTACATCTGTAAAGTAACCGCCGCTCGGTGATTGAACCTCGAAGTTGGCTAGATTGCTTGGAGGAAGTAAATTTTCTTCTCTATAGACGAAGGCAGCTGTTTATGTTGGATCTTGTTTTGGCAGGGTCAATTCAAGGTTTTCATGTTTGACAGTTGGGCCATGTTCTTATCTTTGGATCACCCTATAGACGTTTGTGCCATGAAAAACAAGGAAGTAACAAGCCCAAGTTACAAAATTACACCAGATATCATGATTTTAGTGTAGTTTTGAATAGCCAATTGACTTTTCTCTGTGTATTTAGAATTTATCACATTTAATAAATATTTGAAGAATCAAATCCTTCTTTTTATGTAAACTTTATTGTATATTATAGCATAGTGGAATTGGAACGATGTTTTTTTAAAAACACCATCTTTGAGACTATTTAAAATTTTAAATAAGAATCAGAAAATTTCAAAACTTTCATATTCATTATATCACAATTTTTCTAAATTTTAAGCACTTTAAATTGTAATACATACTTGTTAACCTCCAATAATGAACAACTCCATTTAACACTCTATTTTAATTATATTTTTCACTTGATATTGTATTCCAACATAACAAAAAAATATATATTTTAGATCAGTCAACTAATAATTGAATATTTTTCAGACAAAAAAGTCCCTTACAAACTCTTCCTCTACCATTGCACTAATATTACCATAGCAACCCCGCCATCACAATATCATCATCACATTCACTTACACATCTCTTGTAATACTACCTCACAAAAGTTTCCTTGCATCGTTGCTTGACACAATATCCACGACAACACCAACTACCAACACCACCTCAATCAATTATCATACATTTCCATCTTCGAAGAAGTACAGCGCACACAGAACTTTGACCTACTACACAAAGAAGTAGAAAGCCACCTCAAAACCAATGATTTTACTGGGCTTCGGGCCTAAAAGTAGTGTCTGGAGGTGGGAAAAAATCCAATTGGATGACCCGGATACGAAATTGGATTTCCACCCCTCCCCCTCCTTACACCACGTTTACCCATGAAGCCCATGCATATCAGTGGTTTTGAGGCTGCTTTCTTCTTCTTTGTGTGATAGGTCAGAACTTTGTGTGTGAGTAGTTTTTCCAAGGTGGTAGCATATGATAGTTAAATGAGGTGGTGTTGGTAGTTCGTGTTTTCGTGGATACTGTGTCAAACAACAACTCAAGGAAACATTTTTGAGATAGTATTACATGATATTTACCACCACAAAAGGACCAAATCATTTCTTATCCACACTCTTCTTTTCTTATTCTTCTCCACTCCTCATTTCTTATCCACGCTAAAAAAAAACTCCCCTCTCTTTCTTCTACACCCAAATCCTTCACTCTTCAAACTCCAATCCATAAATCTTCCATTTCAAACATGGAAATCCTTATCCTTCCATTCTTAAACACTTTCCACACAATAACCACAGTGATTTCATCTTCCAAACCCATAAAAGTCTCTTTAAGAACACCCAAAACCTAACATTTGGGGGTTTTTCAATCCAAAAGAATTGTGAGTAAATGATGATATTTCTTGGAAATTAAGGATAATTATAAACTTCTACACCAACTTAGAGAACTCAACTCAACCCGGAAACGCCAAGGCACTATATTAGGCAATTCTTAAAAATTTGCCCTCTTGTGTGTTTTGATGAACTTAATTGTATGATTGGAATTTTAGTGAATGAAGATGGGTCTAAGTTCTTGATTGAAATTGTGGAAATACTTCTTGTTGTGGTAGTGTTGGTGAATTTTTGTGGGCTTTTGTGGTGGCAATATTGTGGATTTTTATGGTGGTAATATAGTGGATTTTTGTGGTGGTAATATTGTGGATTGTTGTGGTTGTACTGTTGATGCATTTTGTGGATTCTTGTGGTGGTAGTGCCTACTGTGGTGGTAGTGTTTAAAGTTGGGCTATAGGGCTTTTTTGCTTCATTGTATTTGTGGGGTGAAAATTGTTGCTGAATCATCACCTCTTATGGCCTCTAAGAAGAGAAAAGTGCAAGAAGCTAACTCCTCCAACCCACCACCTCTCAAAGTTCTAGACCAAATGCGCCCTTGTGATGGGTTGCAAAAGATAGTTGGGCATATGGTGATAAATGGGGAAGATTGACTAGCAATAGGTCCATGATAGCCGCTTGTTTTACAGATAACGATGTATTGACTAATTTGAGTTTGTTGGTGTCAGTCAATGCTCTGTTAAAAAATGGTGGCCTAGACGGATTCTTGAACGTCAGTGCACCATCTTATAGTCATGGACACTCGAGTTCCTGTCCACGGTGAAGAAGATCACTTGTTAGAATGGTAGCCCGGGGATCGCCTTTCACCTAAGAGAAGAAGAAGGGAAGCATCTTATCATGATATAATGTTGCTCTTTAAGTGGGACTAAACCGTGAAAGAGGATTTATTTAAGCAAGAAGAGGAATACACCTACCAAGGATTCTAGGCACTTATCGCAAGGGGAAAAATATCATCGAGCCAAAGCTTATTTGATTATCCATCTAACGATCCGGTATATACACCACCTTCTCAAAGATGCTATTTTTAAAATATCGGTCAATTTCCACTATGCCATAATATACAATAAAGTTTATATAACAAGAAGAATTTGATTATTCAAATATTTATTAAATATGATAAAATCTAAGCATTTAGTTAAAAGTCAATCGGCTATTCAAAACTACATCAAAATTACGCTAACTGGTGTAGTTTTGCAATTTGGGATTGTTACTTCCCTATTTGACATGGAACGAACATCCATAGGGTAAGATAAAAACCCAGCCAACTTTCAAACATGAAACCTAGAGCTAACCCTGCCAAAACAGGATCCAAGAAAACATTTGTCTTTATCTATAATGAAGAAAATTTACTTCCTCCGAGCATTCTAGCCAACTTCAAGGTCAATTACTGAGCGGTGGTAACTTTACAGATGCACAAATGCTAAATTCAACTCAAGTTGTACGTCTCCAACCGTACAACAAAAAGTACCGATCTAATCTTCGAATAATGTTAGAAACATATTAGACCCACCTATACCACCTACCCTTGAAATCACCGGTGGAAGTGCCTCGATCATGTCGGAATTTACCTGAAATCTGCCAAAAAATCAGTGATAAAGGAAGAAAAAAATTAAAATTAAAAGAAAAGGAAAAAATAAACCATGAAAATAGTGCAGGAAAAGAAAATAGAAACTATTTCATTAATTTACCACACATACTAAACACCAAATAGAGGTTTGTGTTTGATTTAATAATCAGCGAAAACATATAACTAAATTCTAAGTATTTTAAAATATATTTTGACAGATTATTAATCTATTAAAGCCACCTCCATGACATAAAAATCAATGAGCTTCATAAAAAAATACAATTGTCCAAGGGGTGGACATTTCCATGATATGAGCCTCTGTGAGTGAGACTACAAAATTACAATGCCATTCCTATGTATATAGCCTCTTATTAGGTTTACTTGTTAGTGTTCTGATCTAGCAACTATTATGGGCTTTGATACCTTTGATGGGATATATTTCAGCCCATCAATGGTATTCTTATTAATTTTTAGCAAACCATCAAAAGTGGGCCTCTAGTTTTGCAAACTAAACCACAAATGAACAAAATATTAGATTGCAAGGATGATCAATTTACCTATTTTAATCAAAGGATGTAAAATAGATTGATATTCATTTTGATTTCATAGCACAAAGCAACCTCTCAAATAGAAATAATTGAGGATAAGGAATGCCACTAAACAATATATGCTTCCAAATTATTTGTAAACCCATAAAACTTGATTCTTCACGTAGCTCACTTTTGAATGTTGTTTCATAACTTCAATGGATGGCATCCCCTATTTTATCCATATTTATAATGTTTTATTCAGGTCTATTATTATTACTGAAATGGCGCAAGCTTTATTTTGCGAATAGCTACAACAATTTTGCCAACCTAATAAAAACTGTACTTTATTGTATGACCTAGATTGTGATCTACATTTGATATTATATTGATGTAAGTCTTTCAATATATAATTGATAATTGTCCAAAATGCTCCATAAAAAAAGAATTCTATTATGTATCATTTGAACTACGATATTTGATTATGTCTCTAACATTGTTGGCTTTAAGTTAGCTTTTTGTACATCCAACTTTATTTCCAGTAACTTAGCATGAATTGGATTGACTTCCTTTACCACATTATACCTTGATTTTAGTAAGATCCCTACATTTATTATGGAAGTGATTCACGACTATTAAGAAAATTGTCTGCTAAATAAACAACATCACACTATATTTTATAAAAATTAACTTTTGGAAACCACCTTATTAGTGCTAACTCATTTTTCTTTCTGAATAGCTGGGGGATATGGTATAATACCATAGATCAGGCTCTTATTTATTGTATTCCATAACTCCAAACCAATCAAAATATGTAAGGAGTTTACTAGTAATATATAACTGATGATTCAAATTTAACAGATAAATAGCAAGCTAATATGTCATATATGTTCTGAATAACATTTTTGGTAACTTTAAGATTTCATGAAATCATGTCCATATTTGTAATGAGATATGGTAATAATTAAAGAATTGAGAGTGGTCGTCTTGGGTTAATATTATTAAAAACATGCTGAGCCTAAATGATAGGCTCGTTTTATAATACCATTCTAGCATATTTGATATTAAAAACTATAACAGAATGCGGTTTTGCTTTAGATAATTTGATGTTGTACCAATTAGAGGTTAGGATCATATTGCATCATTTTGCACCACAATTCCTAAATTGTGAAAGTATTTGATTATTTAGGTGATTTCTTCCATGATCAAGTCGAGGATTGGAGTATTGATGCAAAGCAAAAAAAAACCAAGTCACTAGGAGAAGGCCATTAGCAAGAGTGGTAGAAGAAGGAAGACCACATCCAAAGTGGTAGAAGAATATTTGAAGAAACAGTGAAGAGAAGAAAATGAAGCAAGCCAATGAGAAATAGGACAACTCGCACACGGACCGTGCAAGTGTGCAGTCTTTTGACAAAAGTGCAAGGGTCATCCAGTTCAGGGACCGGGCAAAGATGCACGCTCCACAATACTAAATTCGCCAAGAAAGAAGGAAAACACATTCAGGTAATGGACCATGCAAATATTCGCATTCTGCTATGCTCAGTTTCGTAACCCTGGATCAAGAACAACATTCAAGGTGTGGACCATGCAATAGGAAGGATTGGAGCATTTGGCTAGATGACGCTTTGTGAGTGTATAGAATGGCCTATAAAACTCTGATTGGAATGTCTTTATATCGATTGGTTTTTGGAAAGTCTTGTCAGTTGTCGGTGAAGGTTGAATACAAAGCATATTTGGCCATCAAAAGCTTCAATATGAATTTGGATGAAGTTGAGGTGCATAGAAAGATTCTATTACAAGAACTTGAGGAAATTCGGAATGATTCCTGTGAGGATTCCACAAATTACAAGATGAGAACTAAGTAAAATCAAGATAGAATGATCACTAAAAAAGACTTTGACGTTGGTCAAAAATACCTTCTATTCCAATTACACCTTCATTTATTTTTGGGTAAATTGCGTTCAAAGTGGATTGCACCTTTTGTGGAGGTGAAATTTTTATTGAATCCATATTATGAGTGTTTCCAACTGGAACTACTCGAGAAAACCCCTCTCATTTACCTGGTTAGTGAGTAGATGCTTTGGAATACAAATATTTTATGCCGACAACGTTAAATAAATTTGGTTTTGATGTCATTCATGACATTCCATTGATCTTATTTCATAAGTAGTGCTGACGACTTTAAATAGACTTGGTTTTGATCTTATTTCATTTTTATTTTCTTTTTTTGGATCAATATTATGCTTGGGTGTTTGTTTTGAATATTTCAAGAAAATGGGAAGAATCGAAGCAAAATAAGGAAAATTGGAGATTCGGGTAAAAATTTGACCCAACCAGGTGCCCTAGCATGCGACCACGCACTTAACTGTGTGGCCCGCTCTTTGGCTATTCAAGATCCATTTCCATGGAAAAGCGGATTATGCAAGTAGGAGAGCAGAGGTGGTGGCTGCACGTCTCTCTCAGTCGAGCATTGCGCATTCCATGAATGTGTGGCCCCCGTGATCGGTCATCTCATTTTTAATTATTATTTTTCCTTTTATTATTCTTGCTCCTTCTCCTCTTTTCCTCTCATCCTAGTGCAGAATTTTTCCACTCCTCATTTTTTATCCACACTAAAAAAATCCCTCTTCTTCTTCTACACCCAAATCCTTCAGTCTTCAACCTCCACTTCTTAAATCTTCCATTTCTAACATAGAAATCTTTACCCTTCTATTCTTAAACACTTTCCACAAAATAAACAAACCATTTCATCTTCCAAACCAAGAAATGTGAAGATATCTCTTTCAAAACACCCAAACCCTAACATTTGGGGGTTCTTCAATCTGGAAGAATTGTGAGAAAATGATGATATTTCTGGGCAATTGAGGATAATTAGATACTTCTATACCAACTTGGAGCATCCAACTCAACTCGGAAATGCCAAGGAACTATATTGGGTAATTCTTAAAAATATGCCCTCTCGTGTATTTTGATGAACTTAATGGTATGATTGGGATTATTGTGCATGAAGATAAGTCTAAGTTTTTTATTGAAGTTGTGGAAATACTTATTGTGGTGGTAATGTTGGTGTAGTTTTTGGATTTTTGTGGTGGTAATATTGTGGATTTTTGTGGTGGTAATATTGTGAATTGTTGTGGTGGTAGTGTTGGTGCATTTTTTGGATTCTTGTGTTGGTAGTGCCTATTGTGGTGGTAGTGTTTGAAGTTGGGATTTAGTGATTTTTGTTTCACTGTGTTTATGGGGTGAAATTGTTGTCGAATCATCACTTCTTATGTCCCTAAGAAGAGAAAAGTGCAAGAAGCAAGCTCCTCTAACCCACCACCTCCCAAAGTTCTAGACCAAACGTTTCCTTATGATGGGTTGCAAAAGATAGTTGATCATGTGCTAACAAATGGGAAAGTTTAACCAACAATAGGTCCATAATAGCCACTCGTTTTGAAAATTAGGATGTATTGACTAAGTTGGGTTTGTTGGAGTCGGTCACTGCTCATTTGGAAAACGGTGGCCTAGACATATTCTTGAATGTCAGTGCACCGTCTTATAGTCATGGACACTTGAGTTCCTCTCCATAGTGAAGAAGATCACTTGTGACGATAGTAGCCTAGGAATAGTGTTTCACCTAATCGATAAAAGAAGGAAAACATCTTATGATGATATAATCAGCCTGAAATCTTGCACATACTCCAACACTGAAACATATATCAGGCCGACTGGCTGTGAGATACAAGAGAATTCAAATCATACTTCTGTACAATTTGTGATTAATTACAACACCTTTATTGTCCTTAGCCAATTTTTTAGTAGCCACCATTGGAGTTCGTATAGCTCAAGAATTACTCAGGCCAAATCTCTTCACCAAATTTAAGGCATAATTACTCTGACTTATGAACAAGCCATTCTTTTCCTGTTTCACCTGAAGTCCTAGCCTGTATCAAGGTTACAAAATCCAATACCAGAGATGGTGAAGTAGATCCAAACACAATATAATCCACATATATTTTAGCAGTCAAAATTTTTGATGATTTGTTTAGCACAAATAAAGTTTGATCTACTCCCCCTAAACGATAACCTTTCTTAATGAGAAAGTTAGTAAGTTGCTCATACCATGTCATTGGTGCTTGTTTAAGACCATACAGTGTCTTCTTGAGTCGATACACATGATGTGGATAGTGTAGATTCTCAAATCATTTTTGTTAATAAACATACACTTCTTCATTGACCACACCATTCAAAAAGGCACGTTTGACGTCCTTTTAGTACAGTGTAAAATTTATAGTGTAAGCAATAGCAAGTAAAATCCGAATAGATTCTAACCTGGCAACTAGTGTGAATGTTTCATCAAAGTCAACTCCTTAAACTTGAGTGTACCCTTAAGCAACCAACCAAGCTTTGTTTCTTTTAATCTAGCCATCAGCATCAGACTTGTTCTTGAAGATCCACTTGGTGCCAATGACATTTACACCTTTGGGATGAGGAGTGAGATACCATACATCATTCCATTAAAATTGTCCATGTTCTTCTTGCATTTCTGCAATTTAATACTCATTATGCAGAGCTTCTCTATAATTTTTTGGTTCAATCAGAGAGATGAAGCATTATAATCCTGCAAGTTCTCTGTAGTTAATCCGTGGAAGTGTACGAGTTCTCTTGATGTTTGGTTCAGGCTGAACCTGTGTTAGAACATGAGATGATGAAGTGGGAGTGAATGTTCCAACATGGTCAACTTTTCATGTTCAGCAGGAACATCTGAATGCTCAGATGTTCCAACATCGATCAGATGTTCCAACCGTGCTTGTACACCCTATAAGCACGGTTGTTCACTGAATATCCAAGAAAAATTCCAACATCATCGCGGCTATCAAACTTTGCCAGTTGATCTCTATATTTGAGAATATAGAACTTGTTGCCGAACATATAAAAATATGAGACATTTGGATTTCTGTACTTACAAATTTCATATGAAGTTTTACTTGTGAATGGACAAAGGTAGACTTGGTTCATAGTATAGCAGGTTGTATTAATGGTTTTTGCCCACCATTTCTTATGATTTCCTTTTTCGGCTTGAATCGTGCCATCTCCTGTAGGGTCCTATTCTTTCTTTCAACAATCCCATTTTGTTGAGGATGATTGGAGCAGAGACTTCATGTTGAATGCCAAGTTTATCATAGAAGTCACTGAACTGGGAGTTTTGAATTCCCAACCATGATTACTACGAATTCTGGCAATCTTTCCCACTAGACTCTCTTTCTCTGTCTATAGTTTAGTAACCAAACTTCAGAAAACATCCACAGTATCATATTTTTCTTCAATGAGCACCATCCAAGTATATCTAGAAAAATTGTCAACACGAACAAAAATATACTTCTTGCCATTGACACTGGGTGTACTGACTAGACCCATAAAATTCATATGCAAATTCAAGATTTATTGAGGTGGTAATATACTGAACTGATGAGTGTGGTGATCGAATCTGTTTACCTTGTCGGCATTGTACGCACACAATTCCCTTTTTGTTAGTGAGTGTAGTTATACCTCGTACTGCTTTCAAGTTTGCAATTTTCACCAAGTTTTGTAGTTGATATGTCCAAGCTTCTTGTGCTCATGGTTTCTTCATCTTTCTTAGAGCTTAAACATCTCACTTCCATTTCCAACAAGTAACAGTTGTCTGAAGAGGGAATTCTAGAGACTACTTTATCTTTACCAAGTTTCACTATGCATTTATCTTTATGAAACTCCATTGTCATATTGTCAATGCAAAAATGACTGATACTCAATAAATTTGCTTTCAAATCTTCTACAAGTAGAACACTTGTGAATATAGGAAATTCCTCAATCTGTAGTTCATCTTTTCCAACTACTCGACTCTTCTTTCCATCACCGAATGTTACAAAACCACCATCATATGGTTTGATATTTGTCAAATACTCTTAAGTTCCAGTCATATGTTGAGAGCATCCCCTATCAAGGTACCACGAGTCTCTAGAATGTGATATAAGAGAAGTGTGAGCAACAGAACAAGTATCAGTGTGCTTAGGAACCCATACATTTCTGAATATCTTTAATTGTTGTTCAACACTCGTGTTGGAACAAGCTGACAATTTTCATCCATGCATGATGTCTCTGAGCAGCTTAAAGCATTGTTCCTGTATATGGCCTTGATAGGTGCAGTAGTAGAAAATAACAAGTTTACTTTGCTTTTAATCACCTTCTAATGTCTTGAACCTCTGCTTTAAAATCTATCATGTTGTTTGATAGCTTTTCGTAGCCTATCCCTAGTCCATTTCCAAATATTTTTCCCATAGTCAGTATATCGTCAAGTTTTGCTTTTCCAGTTTTCAACTTGACAATAGTTGTTGCTGTCATCTCAGCCCTCTTAGTTGTTAAATTCATATTCAATTTCAACTTTTCAATCTCATCTTTGAGTTTTGTCACCAGAACCAAGAACTCCTTCTCCTTCTCGGCAAGTTGATTTTTCTCCGTTCTCCAAGTTTTATTTGTGTCAACAACTTTCATCCACATCTCATACATATTCCCATATGCATCGTAGATATCTTCATCATTTATAGCCTGACTTTCATCAAAACTATATTTTCTGATAGACCGTGTATTTTAGCTCCAAATGCTACGTAATTGCTGGTGAGTTCCTTTTCATGTTTCTCCTCTTCTTCATCTTCAGTCCATGAAGTTGCATCTGATTTTCCTTGCTTCTTCCGAGTGTTAGCACATTCAACCTGGATGTGTCCTTATCCTCCACATTCTCTGCATTGAATCCTTCCTGGCTGTTATGTTTCTCCACTTTGATTTCTTGAGAATTGATGATTGGTTTGTTCCATTCTCGTTCCACAGCTGTTCCCAAAGTCTGGTGCCTGAGGTCTTTTGTCATCAGATCTTTCCAGTGAATTTTTATTCATAGCCTTCTTCAACATTCTTGAAAAATTCTTGGCGATGAAAACAAGTTCTTCAATATCATTATCACTATCAATTTCATGGATGTTCTTTTGTGACGAAGCTTTAAAAGATAACTCTTTTTGCACTTTCTTTGCAGGTTGTTCTAATGTCATCTCATATGTTTGCAGTGATCACATTAGTTCATCTAATGTCATGGTGGCTATATCTCGTACTTTTTCGATTGTTGCAACTTTCATGGAAAATCATTAAGGGAGTGATCGCAAGGTTTTCTTCACCAGTTTGGACTCCATGTAAGTTTTACCAAGGTTGTAAGCCATATTGACGATGTCCCTTAGTTTTCCATTGAACACAGCAATAGTATCACCCTCTTCCATCTTCAATTCTTTAAACTTTGTAGCCAACATTTGTAACTTAGATTCACGTACACTATATGTACCTTCATGCACTGTCTGCAAAATAACACATGTTTTATTTGCCTGATGACATGTAGAGATAAGTTTGAAGTGGTTTTCATCAACTGTTGTGAAGATTGCATTTAATGCTTTGGAATTTGTCATTAAATTTTTTAGTTCATCAGATGTCCATGTTGAATTTCCCTTGAGTTTAGGTTCTCCTTCTTTAGAACTGGTTACCGTCTCTGTAGTGCTCTTAGTTGGCGGATTTCTGTTTCAACAAAATGCCATGCTAGTTCATTCAATGAGTTAATAAAAACTCTCATGCATGACTTCCAGTAGTTGTAGTGCATTCTTTCCAGCAGTGGTGGCCGAGACGCAGAAGCTCCTTCTTTGGTCGCCATGGTAAAACTGGAACACACTTTTCTTGACACATTCAAGGTAAGAGTATGTGACTTAGCTCTGATACCAAATAAAATTTGGTTTTACCTAATTTAATTAATAATTAATATTGTATTCCAACACAACCTATCTAACCAAGTATGTAATAAAGTAAAACATAAACATACAAGACTTGGTTTTGCAGTTCGGTGAAAGTCACCTACATCTAGGGGTCTGGCTCAGTTCAGAATGAATCCACTAATCCATTAGATACAGACAAAGTGCATCGTACAATTATACTTATCTTATCTAATTATAATGTGTGAATTCTGCAATCTCCCCTTACTACCGATCAGCCTTGATCAGACTCCCTCTGACCTCGAAACTCATCGACACTGAATCTCTTTTTCCCTAGAAGTTAAGGTATACGATTCTGAACTTGATTACAAGGTTATGGTCATGTTGGAACACAAACACAAAGATCTGGAGCACTTCACTGAATATCAATAATATGTATGCAGATTTTCTTCTTTTAAAACCGTGATTGACTCAACCAGAAATTCTTCTATTTAAACCCATCGCACGCATTAATTTCTTGTGCGAAAATAATTCCTTCTCCATCTCTAATTTTGATTTCAAGAAAATTCCTTGGAGATAGGAATTATCAAATCTAATCCCTTAAAGAAATAAAGTAGAATATTTCATCCAAATCCTTTCTGAAAAGGATATTCATCAATTCCATTTCAATTTCCATAAATTCAATCCAATCTCATAAATATAGAAATTGATATATTCTTCAACCACAACTCTTGGATTAAAATATTTCTTCTCGGCTTACAACTCCAAATTCCTTATATCACCCTGAATTTCCTTCTATGATGTTTCAACACAAACTATTCCATATTTGCATAATTTTCACAAATTACCAATTAACTAAATATGGACTTTACAACATGCATACGATACTATAGGAAGTAGCTTTTATTGGTTATTACCTAGTATTATTCCAACCAGCTATTGTCTCTCCTTCTCTTTCCCGCTTTCTTTACTCATTGTAATGGTTTAATTTTGCAATTCTTATGAAAGATTGAGTTGTTTATCAATCTTGAAGATGATGAGGTTGCTAGTCATAACTCTAAGAGGGGGTCCCCATTCATCGAATATTACTAAAGATGATGAAGATGAAGTATGTCTAAATGAGAAGGAAGATGGGTTGGCCAGAAGAAGTACACGACTAGTAAAAAAATTGTTGTCGGCACCGATTAGTAAAAAAAAGTTCAGATTGTTCAATTACTTGTTCATCTCTTTTATCAGTATAGATGGTTTATGAATCAATACAAAGTAGTGTTCATTTTCATAGATAAGTGACTGTTTTCTCATTAATTGATAAATATGTTTTGTTTGTTGTGATTTTGGAAAATGTTTAAAATTCCTTATCCAACCGCAAATTTTCAAGAAAAATGTTAATATAATCCTAAAAATAAAAATTAAGTGTTGATGTAACCCTAGAATTCGTGTTAGGTCCTGATGGTGAGGAGGGTAAAATTGTCCAAATTTTTAAAGAAAACTAAGCAGGGGTATTTTGATCACTTCCGGAATGGTCAACCCTGGATTTTCCAAGGTCAACATTGATCATGAGTACGCCAAGTATAACGCCACCGTTTGACAAGAACTTAAGGTTATTTCTTTACTTTTGAAGAACACTGAGTTATTTCAGCACATTGGCAAAAATATAGTGTCATTTTTGTGTTTTACCCAACTGTAAATTTGAATGCATATAGTACTCACAATAGTTAGAGGGACATTAGTGTATGGTTAACTTACTCAGACATCTATAGGTCTTCAAGTCACTCCATAACGCGTTGATTTCCGGTTTGGACCAAAGATGCATTAGTTTCCCAAAATTGAGTATGTTGAGTTATGTTGGTGGCCGAAAATCCAATCATACAACACTTGTATGGCAGGCGGTAGCTGCCAATAGTAACACTCATTCTTAACCTAGTACAGCCTGTTTAAATATTCTTATAATTCGAGCCAGCACGTTTAATCACAAAACCCGTTAATGATTCAACACATAAGTGACCCCTAGATCTTGCTTATGAGTCAATATAATTTTAGGTTTTTTTAAAAGTCCTGATATGACCCTTAGCTAGAATTGACTTGAGTTTTTTAACCCTCTGCCTCTTGAACGGTGTTGACTTAAATTTTTTTTTGCAAAGATATAATGGAAATGACATAAATACTCTTAATAGTTTGGCTAGTTTAAAAGTGCTCTTCTAACACTC